>JABVXW010000413.1:0-44146 GCA_013365375.1 Litomosoides brasiliensis | reverse complement strand
ATATGCATAATATATCGTAATACAATATATCTATAACTACGTATTGCATAATATATCGTAATATATGCATAATATATCGTAATACAATATATCTATAACTACGTATTGCATAATATATCGTAATATATGCATAATATATCGTAATACAATATATCTATAACTATATATTGCATAATATATCATAATATATTTCACTTAAACGCCACTATTTTATATTCACTTCTTATTGCTCTAAGTAATACAGGTACATCAGTGCACAATTTTTTTTTTTACAATATCTAATTGTGATTTTTATTGTAATATAACCGTAATACAATGGAATTAATCATAATATCTAATCATTATTGTTATCCCAATACACGCAAAATGTGATACAATGAATTTCAAATTTCAAAATTCAAATACAATGTAATTTCAAAATTTATATTTTATGCATGCATAATTATTATAGCAAAGATTTTTTTATAACTATAGTAAGGTGATAGTGAATTAATGAAATTCTTATTCGTTTAGCAATTGCGAAAATAGTTGTTGCAAAAAAAGATTCAACAAGTAGTGCTGAAATTTTTTGTTAAGCACATTTTTTTTTCTTTTTAGATAAATGAAATAATTTTCTTTTTTCTCGCAATTAATTAAACTAATTCATTTAAACTCTGACATTTGAAAAAGAAAAGTGGAACAGTCACTATTGATTGAGTTTTATTTAATTTTTTATAATTTATTTTTTTGATATACCATACGTTTTTTATGGTTTTTTTTCACCAACCTTTTTGTTCGTTTTCTAAGCGACTAATTAAACAATTAATTAATTAATTAATTAATTAACTAACTAATTGATGAAAATTCGATGAAAACAATAATTAACCGATGAAATTAATTAATCGATAAAAACAATCGTTTGTGAAATAGTGAAAAATATTGGAGCGAAGAAGTTAATTTTATATGAAATACATCTGTTCGCTTCATTTTCTCTTATTTTCAGAAAATATTTTACAGCACTAATACTGCTTGCGATCACCGCATCAGTAAGAAATGATAAAATTTATTATTTCTTAAAAAATTTATTTTAAAAAAAAAATGATAGAATGATAGAATGTGTTAGTCGTAAAATACAATTTAATGTGTCATAAAACACTCCACTTGCTCTTAAATTAACTTTTCAAAATTTATGTTCGAAAAAAAAACACTAAAACGAATGAGCAAATTTTGCTTAATTTTATTTCAAAAAGTTATTTTAAAATATTTTGAAGCAATTATGGTAGCAAGTGCAATTTTTAAAATAATCAAATGACGAAAAGAAAAAAAAACAAATTAAACTGGCATACAAATTATTAACGCATTTTGAATTTAATGCAATTAAAATTTTAACAAATGATTGCAAAAAAAAGTAAATCTGATAGATTTTAAACTTTTGGTGGGGAGAAAAGTAAAATTTTATAAATTAATTTGAGCACTTACAAGTACGATTTAAATGTTATCACTGCAAGTTTGTTTGTTCGGTTTTTTTTTGATGTTATTAGAAAAGTGATATCAGTTAATGAAATCAATGTTACCTGTTTCAATGTTACTTGCATAATTGTTCTTGGCTTACTGTAAATTGATAATTGATGATCTTTTACAAGTGATTAATGAACAACTGATAACGTTGGCAATTGATAACCTTTTGTAAATGATTAAATGAATAACCGATAACTTTTCTAACATTCACTTACGCTTTTAATTTCCTGCAGTTGGACTTTTTTGTCGCATCAAAAATATCACCGAGCAATTTTAATATAAATAAAATACCAACATTTTTCGGTGACATCTTTTTATCATTTAATTTCTGAAATTAAATTTTTTTTTGACTTCTTTTTTGTTGTTACACCTGGACGATATGCAAAATAGAGCTATCTATATCTAATTACTTATCACATATTGCTAAGATTTTAGAGTTAGTTGTTTCTACGATTAATGTACATTTAAATTTGTTAGAAAATTAAGATTTAAAATTTAAATTTACTTAGATTTAAGTATTATTTCTAACAATAAATGTAGATTTGTGACAAATTTGAAATTTTCTATTTGCTAGCAACCGAAATTTTTATTTAGCAAAATTTGAAAGTGAAAAACAAGTGGAGTGAACTATTAGATTGAGATTGAGAAGAAAAAAATTTCCTAAAATAATGCTAATTTTTTTCCCTTTAAAAATTTTTGCAAAATTTTAAAAGTTACATTAATTTAATACAACTTATTAGCAGAAAAAATCAATTAAATTAGTTGAAATTCTCGGAAAATTTTATCAAATTTAAATAAAATAGAAATTTACAATTTTGTAAAAAAAATTTTTTCAGAGTGTAAATCACTCATACAATCAGAATGTTGCAACTGTTGAGGCAAAATGCTCAATTAAAAATCGTCCAGCGTTACGACTTGATTCACGGCTTGTATGCAAATATGAAGTGTTAGCTGTTATTGGGAAAGGTTCATTTTCACAGGTAGAAATTTTTTTTTTCACGTAAAAATAAAATGAAATGCACTTGTTTTACAGCAAAAAAAAATTTTCCTTTTTTTGAACTAAATTTATTGACGTACGTGAAAGTTTTACAGCAAAAAAGAAAAAAATTTTCTTTTTTTTGAACTAAATTTATTGACGTACGTAAAATGGATAGCAATGAACGGTACACACCGTACGTAAATTAGTAGCGAAAACTATGAGTCTAATAAGTATTTATTTGAAATATTACGTGGAATAGAAAGATTAGTCTGAAATTATACTCATTAATAGGTTCTTCGGGTACAACATCGACTTACGCACAAATATTATGCGGTAAAATTAGTTTCATCTGATTGTGGTACTGTAAATAATGAATTATCGATATTGAGTCGTGTACAGCATCCGTACGTGATTAGACTTGAAGAGGTATGTAAATTAACTAATTAATTAATTAATTAATTGTTCTCTCAGTTTTTCTTTTGTAATTATTTGTTAATTTGTTTAGAGAGGGCTTTATTTATTTGTTTTGTTTAAATAAAATAAAATTTTGAAACAAAAAATTTTAAATGAATGATACAGATTATTAAGAAGAAATCCATCTATCATTGTTAATTTTACCTGTAAATTAACTAATTAATTAATTAATTATTCTTTCAGTTTTTCTTTTGTAATTATTTGTTAATTTGTTTAGAGAGGGCTTTATTTATTTGTTTTGTTTAAATAAAATAAAATTTTGAAATGAATGGTACAGATTATTAAGAAGAAATTAATCTATCATTGTTAATTTTACCTAATGAAATTAGTTTTTTGTAAGTGATAAATTGTTGTAGGTAAATTTTCCAGGTGTTTAAATCTTCATCGCGATTGTTTATTGTGATGGAAATGGCAGGTGGCGGTGAAATGTACAATCGTGTGGTAGCAAAAGGTAGATATTCGGAAGCAGAAGCTCGACAAGCTCTTCGAATGCTCTTAAATGGCCTAGCATATTTGCATAGTATTCGTGTGACACATCGAGATTTGAAACCGGAAAATTTATTGTACAGCGATACCACACCGAATGCAAGACTTCTCATTACGGATTTTGGCTTAGCTTATCAGGCGCAAACATCAGAGGAAAAAATGACGGAAACGTGTGGTACACCGGAATATATTGCACCTGAGGTAAAAATTGTCAAATTTTACCTGCATTTTTTTTCTTTGATGTTTTAATTTTAATGTAAAAATTTTGGCTATTTTTTTTTTGTTTGAAAAATTCAATGAAATAATTTGAAATAATTTTTTTTTCTTCTAAATTTTAATTAATTTCAAGGTTCTTCTTCGTTCTGCATACACTGATAAAGTTGACATGTGGGCAGTTGGTGTTATTGCATACATTTTAATGTCCGGTATTATGCCATTCGATGATGATTGTCGATCACGACTGTATACACAAATTATTACTGCTAATTATATTTATTATCCTCAGGTAAAAATTTTACAGTAAATTTTTTTTTACAGTTTTACAGTAAAAATTTTACAGTTTACAGTTACTGCTAATTATATTTATTAAATTTTTTTTACAGTAACTTTTACAGTAACTTTTTTTTACAAAATTTTACAGTAACTAACTTTTACAGTAACTTTAATATCCAACTGTACTATTTTATAGTCACATAAATTAGTGTTGAAATAGTAAAAGACTTTGAAGTGAAAGTAAAAGTTGAAGTTAAAGAAAAAAATTGAAATAGTAAAAGTTTGAAGGTGTAGGTGTAATTTAAAAAAAAAAAGAAACGGAGTTGTGAACATTTTTAATTATAGTTCTGGTCCGGTTCGGAATTAGCAAAAGATTTCGTAGATGCATTGTTAGAAACGGATCCGGAAATACGATTGAGTGCAACTGATGCTGTACGACATGATTGGTTTATGGGAAATCGAAGTCAATTGCGAGTAATTATTAAAACACGACCTTCTTCTGAATTCACAACAGTTCAAAGGGTAATAATGCAATTTCGATTGTTAAAATTGTTGAAAAAAAAATTAAAATACAATTTCACTTGTTAAAAAATAATTTCAAATAATAATTTCAAAAACTAATTTCAAATAATTGTTAAAATAGAAGATAAAAATTTCATTTCTGATCTTATCATTGTCCACCTTTTATGTTTTACCTTTCACCTTTTGCCTTATGCCTTATGTTTGTCTAGGAAAATACAAAAACCAAAAAATGATAAAAATTTTTTGCATAACAAAGTCAATATTCATTTGTAGTAGAATTTGATAATTTTGATCAGTTATGATAGAATTCGATAAATTTTAATCTTTTCATATTTTAGAGAAAGTACTTTAAAAGTTCACTTTGTAATGACATATACCAATGCACTTTTAGAGGAAAAAAAACACTTTTTGAATGAAAAGAAAGGAAAAAAATTATGGCAAATTTAATTTTCAGTTTCTCCACTTCCAACTGAACAATTTTCTCTCTGAAAATTCCGCATTTTAAGTTTAGATTAGGTCCATATATCCGTTACAAAAGATAGAATTGTAGTATAACTTAATAACTTAATCGACTTAATTGTAGTATAACTTAATTGTAGTATAACTAACTTAATTGTAGTATAACTTATTGTAGTATAACTTAACAACTAATAAAGTAATTTAATACAGGGCGATTACATTGTCGTAAGTGTAACATATTGAAGTGAATAATTCAATAAAACTATTAATTAGCTTGAAGTAGCTGAAAGTTTGATATATTGAAATCAGTTGAAATAGAAAAGAAGAAGTATGATATTAATAGAATGGAATCAAAGAGTAAAAGAAAAAAAGAAAGGAAAAATTATTTGTTATTTTCAGACGCGTTCCTCACGATCAATTAGAAGTGTTACACGTTCCGATCATGGTCATCGTGTTGATCCACGTGAAGTAGATCGTTTAGCTAGTGATTTACAACGACTTGCAAAATTTCAACAACATTCAACCAAACATTACGGTTTCTTATAACTATAATATTATATATATATATTTATTTTACATTTATAAATAATAACAAAAAAAAAATCTTTGCTATTCATTCTTATCGTTTAGCAATTGTAAAGAAAAAAAATTTCAGATCATACTGTACACTAAATCAGTTTGTTGTATCTTATTATTTCCATGTTTGTATTTTGTATTCATAATTATATATTAGTTAATTAATTAATTAATTAATTGACAGATAATTCATGCTCAAATACATTGTTTATTTTTTTTTACCATTAAAAATGTTAAATGATTCAATGACATTAATTTCAATGAGCTTCACAGCACACTTTTTTTTTTCAACGGCTATCCTTATTTTTTCATAATCATTTCACAGCTACTCTACTGAAAACGTGAAATCCGTTAAAAATTAACTGAATTAACTGAATTACTGAATCCGTTAAACGTGAAATTTAGGAAAAAAAGGAAAACTTAGGAAAAATTTTATTTTAATTTAGGAAAAATTTTAATTGTCCCAATAATTACAGTTTCAAATTATCAATGTGAAATAAGAAATGCACAAGAAAATTTAGAAAACTGTTTCTCTTAATATGAAATATCATTAGCAATAGTTTCATCAGGTCAGCCTGCTTAGTTTCTTTCTACAAGTTATATATATTATGTGATCTTTTCAGTGAGAGAAAAAAAAAGAGTAGGAATTTACTGAATGAAAAAAATGAAAGAGCAAACAGTTGTTGTGTGCACTATATGACACTATCAATTAAAAACTGTGATAAAAATTGATAAGAATTCCAGAAGGATAATCGTAAAAATTTACAAAAATATTCTTGCTGTCTTTTAGCGAATCACCGAATTCTCACGTACATGTGAATTTCTTTTTTTTTTTCTCTTTCACAAATTCTCCACTGTTATTTCATTTATTAATACTACCAGTATTTCATCTTCAGATTCGAAAAAAAAATTTAGAAATTTGAAAATAAACTTATTAGTTGCAAAAAAATCTCATTTTATAACATCTATTACTTCATTTCATAGTAAATCAATTACGCTACAGGAGATTGAATGAATTCATAAAATTCTTTTTTAGTATTTTGATAAAAATGATTTTGAAATTACACCTTCGGCAAATGATTAACTATCATTAACGGATGTTGCAGTTCTCGATCACGACAGAAAAACTGTTAAAGCTATTAGTATGCTTCTCAATTAGCTTTACTACATCAATTAAAATTGGAATCCCAAGGCTGAAGTCGTTTTAAATGTTTCGAAGTGAAACTGCTGAGAATAAAACAAATGTTTATTTATTAACCGATTATGAACAACGAATAACAAAATTTCATTAAAAACCTACTACATATTAAATTTTTCACCTTTTATTCAACTTTAGCATTTTTTTGGCAAAATAATCGTCAATCGAAATCTCGTTAACAATTAAGTTTTCAGGCGAAAGTTCCGATTTGATCTGAAAATTGTATTCAGATAATAAAATATCCGTTACAGAAAGTTAGATCATTGTGACAGACTGAAAAATGGTCATCCAATAAATTGCTACTTTTCAAAAAAGAGTTGGCTGTTATTCAGAATAAAAGAATGCTTGAAAATGACTGGAACAAAAAAATCAACTAACTTCATCTTTCTGCATACTCTCTTCAGTGTTCCTATCAACAGCTCTCTTCGCTGATCTCTTGCCAAAAATGGCACACTTATCCTTCTCTGACATCTCTGGGATATATCTATCTTTTCTGTGCCTTAAATACTGAATTATTAACAATGACATGCGGGAAATTCATTATCGGTTACTCAACCGCTAATTTTGATTTGAAAATTTAATTAACATATTTAAAAATGATACAAATTTATTTGATTAATAGCCAGTATAATCACCGTTTAAGGTTTATTCTTCCATAAAATTCCAATGTTAAAATTTTCTGTTAACAGCCTTATTTATTAATATGAAACTGCATCTTCTTTAGCAGTTTTCCTCTACCAGATGACCTATACCACTTTATGGTAAAAAGTAAAATCTTCTAGCATCCTGGGTTGCTTATTTGAAAACTCCCTAAGTCCAATTTTCCTACATTACAAAAAGTTTTAAGAAAAAAAAACCACTATGACAAAGTGATCAAAACACACTCATTCAAAATTATTTTTGACTGCACTTTATTCGAACTTTTTTCGGACTGTTTAACTTTTGATTTCTCTTTGCTTTTGTTTAAATCAGCTAAAATAGCTGCAAAGCTGTCATGATGGGCAATCCAAACTTCATCGCCTCTTTCAGTACATCCCAGGCCTAAAATTAGAATTTTCCAGTTAAATCATAGTTTTAAACACAGAGACCCCAGTGTGAGAAAAACTCTTTCAAAGTACCATATTCTCTAGATATCTAAATTACACTTTCATTGAACCAATGCTAAATAATGTTACTAATCTAATAACATCAGAGACCATATGTCCTGCTTCCTTTCTTCGCCTTCTATTTCCGAATGATTCCAGAGACAGTTTCGAGTACCGTTGCAATAATAAGATTTCCAATACCAGTAAAACCACTTCCACCCTATTTTTGCAGTGACCTCAAAACTTGTACACTAAGCGGGATCTTTCATTTCAATCATAAGTTTTACTCCCACTTTCCAAATAAATCAAAAGATTTAAGGCCAGTCACAGGTCTAAGCAACATAAACTTCTGATCTATTCAAATGGATCTCTTCTAGTAATGAGAACTCTCCATGTTTTTCTTCTTTCAAGATTCAATAATGAACCCTCATATTCTGAAAAATTTTCAGACAAAAGCTACAGCAGAAAAAACCTCTTGTTAAAACATTCGCTTTTGGTCGCAAATTTTCCGTGATTCCTTGCTCATACTTGCCCAATCCACAACCCGGTTTCCATCCCATTTTCTCCAGCATCTTTTTCCCAAATTTCAAATTATCTGAAAATGTGAAAATGCAAACTCATTTCAGAAATCGAAATACTAGGAACCTCTCAAACAGAGAAAAAAAGGTACCATTTTGAACTGTAGCATTTTGTGGATTCATATTTTCCTGATCCTGACCAGGAGTCGTTAAAAGATATTACACTGAGTTTTGCTCCACAAATTTTATAGATTCGGTCCTAAAAGTAGTGCCTGAAATTACACATGTCTTCAACAACATATTTGCAATTTTTCCTTCTTCCCTAAACGTAAAAAATCAATAAACTAAAAGAGAAAATTTTCGCTATGTATAAGCACAGTTGGGAACCAGAACATCATAGTTTTTTTTTTAAATTTATTTTTCGTTTTTTGATATATTGATGACTATGAAAGCCGGACAAAATTACTTCTTGATTGAATAAAATTCGACTGTTATTAAATGCAAGCTAAAGAAACTCAGAAAAATGTATAGAAATTCACAATCTAACGGAAATATATGGAAGAAAATTGACCAGAAATATATATGGCACTAAAAGTGGAATAAAACACTAACACAGAAAAATAAATATGCAAAGATCCTCTAACTGTCAGCTAACACATGACGCTAAAATCTGGACTATAATTCCACTACATTTCCATTGCACTTATCATAATCACTTCAAGAAATAATGCCACGTGTTTATTACAAAAATTAAACATAAAATGAATAAGAGAGTCTGATATATATATATATATATATATATATAGAAATAAATTATATATATATATAACGCAAAATATGTGACATGCAGTCATTTCACTGCTCTATTTAAAAGTCTAATCTTTTAATGTCAAAAAAAGGTCATTTACGAATCTCCTACAATGACTAATACTAACTGATAAACCAATTAAATTCATTTACTCAATGTTTACACTCTGTGGTTTAATATATAAATTACACACACCGCTCATAAAGCAAAACAATAAATACAAACATCAATACATCAATATACACAATAAATTAATGAAACATATAGTGTTTTTCGGAAAATAAGTTAGAATAAGTTAGCGGAGAATAAGTTTAGAATAAGTTAATAAATTAGCAATATTCAAATTCTCGTGATATACGACCTTGAAATATTTGCAGTCAAAAAATGAGATTTTTTCATTACTCTAAAATTTAAGGACTTAGAAACCCTTGAAAATATGACTTTAAGGAGCAGCATGTAGTTCAATAATCCAAATTTCGGATGTCCAAACCATTTTCATGGGTGCTCCCTGATAAAGTGTACCAGCAGTAACAAATAATTGCGTTTCTGGTGAAATTTGATACAACCCATAATAATAGGGTAGCATCCAGTAAGCAATTGGCGCAACCGTGTAGAACTGTCCTGCATGCGTGTGTCCTGGAACAGTTTTAAGATTTCATGATGAAATAATACAGATACGCACATTCTGAATGAGAAATCTAATGCATAATTCTGTAGTTGCAAGAAATGTACTTGTGTATCTTTATTTACCGAAATATTCTTGATCAATTATTCCTCACGGATTAAAAAATATAAATATCTATAAATATTGTAAATAACCTGAAAGAATGAGGTCAACACGTAGATGAGCATCATTAAAAGCAATTTCTTTAGCCGAAGCTGGATTATGTGAAAGCACAACAGTTGTACTGTTCCTAGGACAACCTTTCAACGCTTCTACCGGTTGAAACTGATGACCAGGTAGTCTGTAAACGGATCTTAAATTCATTTGAATTTGAGAATTATTTTAGTTGAAATCTCTTCATCCATTACTTATATATATACATGTATATATATATATATAACATAACGAAACATGATGTTGAAAACACAAGGAAATTCAAGTTAACTTACCCGCTTAGTCCACTCGAATAATCACTCACACCAGCCACACAGATACCACGAAAAAGCACATGCCTGGAACAGCAACACGATATAACTATGCTTCAACTTTAGTATGTAAAAAGAGATTTAAATATTTCTGTCATTCTAGTTAAAAACTGTCATTCGAGAACAGGAAAACAGGAAGACACGATAAAACGTGAAAGAATAAGACTTGCATGCCGATACATTGTTCCACGTTTGCATTACTTTTGGCTTTCTGGCTTAGTAATATAAATAACGCTTTATCATCTGGAAAAACTGCATAAGCAAACCTATTATTCAAGACCTCAAATCCATACTGTTGAAATAAATCAAACCATTCCAAAGCATTACCATAATAATACTCATGATTTCCACTTACATAAAACGTTTTGGACTTCAAAAACCTTAAAATGTTTTGCATACACAAGGTATTAACACTTCCTGTTTAAAAAGGTTTATCTTACAAACCTCAACGCCGTATTTATAAAATTATTGACTAAATTATTTGAAGTTACCATCTGTTAATGGCAACGGTTGCCAAAAAATGGCTGTCCATTTACAGGTACCTATTGTGACAGCACAATAAGATTAACGTTAAATTTCCATACTGAACAACATCGATCATCTTAATGAGTTCAAACAGTAACTAATAAGCAATTCCATTACTGGAAAATATTTTTCTAATAATTTTTAATATTCGATATATAATATGTATTCTAACCGTAACGGGCTCACACGATTTTCTATTGAATTTCTTGGAGCATCTACGGTATCACCAACAATAAATACAGCATCAACCGCCTGACTGTTCACTCGGTCCACAACCTGCAGTGACCTTATCAAGCAAAATTCACCGTTGTAGTAATGTTTTTAAAGTAGAGGTAAAAAAACAAAGTATACTAGACAAAAGAAATCCATGGAGAAAAAATAAGCACGGAAAAAAATCAAAAAAGCTGAAGCGCTTCCCTACTAAAAAAACATATTACTAGAGGCGTATACCGAGTAAGGGTCGCACATTGTGCATAACCAAAATGGAATCAAGAAATCTTATAATTTGAATATCATATTTTAAAAAATAATCAAAAATCCAGGAATAAAAAAACACAAAAATACTTCTTCTATTTGCTCCTTGAATACTGTTGCACCTGCATGCATATCCGATACGAGGGCAAATCGAACACCTTTTGCATCATTTGGCAAATCTTTTACATTCAATGATATATTCTGCAACACACTTGACAATTAAAATTTGCAACGTTATAAAGTCAAATGTGTTACAAAAAAGAGAAGGGTGATTAATAATGTTATGCAATGATGACTAGAAGTAATGACAACTGTTAAGAAGTTAAAATAAAATGATAAGAAAAAAA
Organism: Litomosoides brasiliensis; assembly: GCA_013365375.1. Taxonomy (NCBI): domain Eukaryota; kingdom Metazoa; phylum Nematoda; class Chromadorea; order Rhabditida; family Onchocercidae; genus Litomosoides; species Litomosoides brasiliensis. The sequence continues at coordinate 32,557 of JABVXW010000413.1, read as the reverse complement.
ACTAACTTTGACAATTAGTCTGTCACAAAAAATATGTGAAAAGAAACACATAAAAACAGTGATCAGCAACGTGAACGCAGTTTGCACATTCTTATTCAAACAAAATGATTGCAAGATGGGAGACTTGGCTAAGCATTTATCGATGAATGGATGACACATAGTTGTTGCCTGAAATATATTTAAAACTTATTTCATATTACTTGAAAGCAGAAATGATAGTAAGAAAGCATATCAGCAATCGCATAAAATCAAGAAATTACTGACGAAAGATACTCAAATGGTCTCATAATTGACTTTAGTTTTTTTTTAAAAGTCATCGTACATTTTATGACATCAAATACCTCGCCACTGACATAAACAAGTAATTCACAGACATACTATGATTCTTACTAAAGACCACATAAGTCAGAAATATAAAATATCTTTTCATTATAAGTACTGGTTTGCAGTAGTGAGCTGCACATTTTTTTACGATAAAGATCATGGGTCATAGAACAGTTCATAAAAAATAATTCTAAGCCAAAAAACTTGCCTTTAATACAGAAATCACTATTGTTAGAACTGCAAATGCAACCAAAGGGATTACAATGTGGTACCATAAGCCTATTGACAAAAAGGACAAAATGACGAAATAACGTGGCAGATTAGGAAAGAAATATAGGAAGAGTGTTGCGTGCCCCAGCAATAACCATGATATCGTACCAATAGCTACCAGTTGCAAACGCTGGAATGGATAATAAACTTATCTTTCAAAAATCTCAGTGACAATTGTGCAATATGAGTTTATATTACGTAATTATGAAGCCTAGAAAAAAGTTGGTAGTAACTGGTTACACAAAGAATTTTTTTTTAAACTACGCTTGCAAAATGCACAAATTACCTTTTCTGAACGGTTTGTTACAACTCCATTACTATCGTATGTTAATAAATACTTCGCAAGTTGGATGAGCCGAAAATATACAAACACACTAAATGGAAATGTAAAAAGCTCAAATTTGACTGTACTCAACTGACGTGCACGATTGCCTTTCCGATAATCATGAACATTGTTCACCTGAAAATAAGATACGAAGTCAGTCACAAACCACATGCTGCAAATGATGAACAGCTGCATGAATTAAACACGTAAACAATGAGTACTGAAAAGCCGATATATTGTTCACGGAAAGTTTCTTGAAAAAAAAACATCGGAGTTACAATGCTGCAACTATCAAATGATTTGATATGGTCATTTTTTTATAGAAGTTAATAAAGTTGAAGAAAACACGTATTCATATTAAGTAAAAAGATAAAAGTTAAATAAAAGAAGTTCCTTTTTTTGAAAAGAAAACATGCATCCAGTATTTCATCTATTGATAACTTGCTATGATTTAGGACTAGCAAGTTCGAAGGGGTAAAGAAACTTACACCAAATATTGCCGGACCAAAAATATCGAGAAAAACGATGCTTGCTGCTGAGATGATACTTGAAATGACAACTGGGAAACGAATGATTCGCAAATTCATGTTCTATAACCAATAATTCTGTAAAATAAGGACGAAATCATCCCATATTTTCAATTATGACCACCATCAAATAGTGGACAGTAGGATAAAATTTTAATACAAACTCTACTCATTATAAGAAACAGCAATTTGTGCAATGTATGAAAAAGAATGAGAAGAAATAAATAGTTAAATACTATTAAATGTAAAACAGAGATCAAACGTTATAAATGGTTACAATTCTGTTTCAATCCGTCATGTCATAGTTCCACAGTGGCCGCAATGGAATTACAAACCAACTGATTAACTATGAACTATTGATCGAATTTTCATTATTCCTCCTACAATTATTTCTGTCGGTAACCTTTCTATCACATAATTCCTGGTCCTGGCCAATAAATAAGAATCTAACCAATACTGACTCTCACCAGTATAAGGTACTGGTGACCATTTAAACTAAAAATTTTTTCAGCTCCCTACAAATCATAATGATAAATTGTTACCAGAAATTATTCCATTTTGGATTGTTGGGAGACTGGTTGATTGGTTGATTCTTTTAAAATCCTGACATTTCAAATACATTTCCAGCGCAAACCTACAACGACGCCACATATATGCTTAGAAATTTATCCGCATTGGATCCGAATATCATATTGTTTAAAAGGAAAATTTTATAAGCTCCTATCATATTAAGGAAATTAATTCAAAAAATATAACGAATTTCAAAAGATAATGAGACTTGCTGGAAGAGCAATCAGAATAGTTCCTTGACATAAAAAAGTTCTTTCGAATGCGACCAAAATTTTATACAGAACAAATGTACATTTCGTCAAGTAGGAGTACTAACTTTCAAACATATAAACATAAGTATCAGAATTTTAAGGTTAAAATTTTACCAGAATGATATAGCTTTAATGTTCTATAAGAAATTCTTGACAACACAACCAGTGGGGAAATCAATATGTACAAAAAGTTACAACGTCAATAGATACCACACAAAAAATATTCATACAAATCTGTACACGTCATTAAAAGGAAAAAAGGCACATATCATATAATCCATATTCACATCCGTAATGTCAGTAAAGTTATTTCACATAAATTTAACATTTTTACAGGTGGACCCCAGTAGTTCACGCCAGATGACACGTAAATTTGCGTGTCTCTATTTTTAATTTTGTAAAGTCCATATTGGAAGTCATTCTTCAGGTATGAGAAAGGCCATATGATATAAAACTGCCCAGCATGCGTATGTCCTAGAAAAAAATTTTTTTTCCAAAGAAACAGATAATTTTCTTCTTGTCTTTAACAAACTTTCTACCAGAAAATGTCTAACGTTAATATCAAATATATCTACAGTACTGTTGTATTTAATCATAGGAAATATCTACGGTGCAATGCTCGTCAGTATTTAATTCATTAAACTGAAAAAGATATGTGATATTAAAACACTATTTCAAATGCGTACTTATTCTCCTGCATTGATAGCCGTCTGACCAGGCAACAAAACTTTTTAGATTAGTACTTTGAGCAGACTTCCATGTCAAAATAATATCTTTTGTAGGAAAATTTTTTTCTAACATTTATGCTAAATTAAGCCTTATTTAAATGTAATAAGAAAAATTTAATAAGTTCAGTGAAAAAAGTATGCTTATTATAGAATAATCGCAAGGAATTTAAGCAGAGTAATTAATAAAAATAAGCCCTTTTCTTAAAAGAGACCTGATAAAATCAAATCAATTCGTTTCTCGGTACTGCGTAGGATTTTAGAAGCACCATTTGGTTGATGTACCAGTAACACTACAGGCTGTGTCTCATTACAACCACTCAGTGCACGCTTTCCATCCATAAAATGACCGGGGATCCGGAGTTTCTCTGAAAAAACAAAACAATAACAGAATTAAAATGAAGACATCGTACACACGACTGACAGCAATTTTTTAGTTCCGAAGAACTTGAAATTTCTGCACAGCCATATTTCTGTAAAAAAAAAGTAAAAAGGAAAAAACCTTAATTATATGAGCACTTTTGGGAAAAACAATCAATAAAGCAAAACACCTGTGAATAGGTCATGCACACCAGCAATACAAATACAGTCACCGCTGCTGGAACAGAGATTACGGTTTTCGTTGTGTAAAACGGTGATATTAAACTTCGTTGTGAAATAATGCAGCCATTCATTTGCGTCACCGTAATAGTATTCATGATTTCCTACAAATGTATTTTTTTGATTAAATTTCCATTAACATGGAAGATATTCTAAAAAGAATTTGATGATTAAAAAGCCAAACATGAAGCTGAGATATGAAACAGGTTAAAGAACGAGTTCTTCGCTTTTTGCAAAGAACATCACTCAAAACAAGTTAAATGATCAACTATTTATAGATGTCATCTTAAAATACGCTTGTACAGCATGAAATGAAAATAAAATTTCGCTATTTCATATGTTCACTATTTTTACGCACTAAATATCTTTCAAAGATTGCTTGGACTAAGCTAAGATGAATAAAAAAAAATCTAAGAAAAATTTTAAATTTGTTTATATCGAAGAAGTTCTAAGTATCTCTCAAAAATTGAGATATATTTTCCAAAACATTAAAAAAAAGCAGGCAAACATACCAGTGGCATAATAGACACCATACTTTGATTTTAACTTTGCCAATGGTAAGGTTGGTTGCACCAAATTTGATAGGAATCCATCAACCAAGTCACCAGAAATAGCCACCATATCTGCATGCAGAGCATTTGTTTTTGCAACAATTTCTTCGATTCGTTTCCGACCAACGGTAGGTCCAATATGAACATCAGTTAACAAAACAATAGTAAACCCATCAAGTGAACGGGGAAGATCTCGAATTTTTACATTTACCCTATTCACCTAAATGAAATAGACTAAGTTTGAAAAGAAAAAACATTTCTACAAGCATTATGGCGACGTTTAGTTTTGAAAAAAACTATTTCCACGGTTCATTCCTGCTACTGTTATATTTCAAAAATTTAATAGAATCAACCCTTAATCTTCCACAATACTTTCTGATTCAAAAGAAAACAATTCATCATTCATGAGTCTTAATCCACCTTAATGGAAATGAATGATTAATCAAGAAGAGCTTATATGAAATAATATTTTCTGACGGAATCAGAATCACTCACCACTGGTGCTGGACGTGTAGCAGCAAAACCAACACCAGTTAAAAATAATGCCATTATAAGCGATAATGTGGTGTTGAATTTTCTGGATTGAAAAAGAGCCAGAGATTTCAGCCAGAAATTCCAACGTGAACTTAGAAATTCGACTAACACTGAGAGCACTAGGAAGAACACCATATGCACATATATTGAGAGACAGATAAAACTGAAGCAAAGCAAAGGCTTTACCGATTGTCATGTGCAGTAAATAAAGATTCTGATAACACTCAAAGACAGAGTTATTCACAGAAATCTTCAGTAAGTTACTACCTGTTTAAAAATTACAAAACTAAATATTTAATGATACTATTTTGCAAATAGAACATTTGTTAATAAAAAGTGGTTTAATTTTCACACTTTTAAACTGTAGTCTTTAGAAGGACAAAACTTACCAAATGGTAGAAATTATGCTTCCATCTTGTAGATAAATATAAAAAAATAAGAGAGAGGCATGCGAAAAAAATATACTGAGTAGAGTCAAAGTTTTAAACGAGTCTTGCAAAACAACAGCAGCCGGTTCGACCAATCTGAATTCAGTCAATTATTAAATTTAAGAGAATATTATCAACTCAAACTTGTAGATAACTGGTAAAGAATGATGTGTATTAATTATCATTGGACATACTGCTTAAACAATTATTCTACTCCTATCAGAGCAAGCAGTAAAATCATTCCACTTGTAATGCGTACTGCACGACAATAAAATAAAATTTGATATGATCTCTCTATTTACGCTTACTCTTCCACTTTTTCACCGTATAGTAGAAATGGTGCATTATACTACAACAATAGTATAATGCATCAACAACTACTTGCAGTTTGATAGGATGTAGATTAAACGAAGTTTCTAACACTCGACATCACAGGTCATCCTTGCAACGCACTTTCCCATAACAGCCATTATGTATTTCAAAAATTATGAGAACGAAATATAAGGTTATCAGGAATTCTTCACTTTCATTCTTTTTTCTTAAAATATTTCATTCAAATTTTACCATTACAAATACATATAATTAACACACTGCTGTCCAATTCTTGTATTTAAAGAGTCCAGCAACGAGTATGTTCGAAAAAAGTGAAAATAATACACATAAATTCAAAGAAAAAAGTCTAACTCTTTAATTCTGCCGTAAATGATATATGAGACAACACACATAAGCAGCTGCGCGGAGAATATATCGTGAAACCTGGATAACTGTGCGTGAAATACACCGTTAGCTCGGACTCTCATTATTACAAACCATCCTTGAATTGCTAACACTAAAGCGACATATTTCTTATTCTTCCACAGATAGTTTTTCTTTTCATTTATCATTAACCTTTTCATTTTGAATTCTAAATATGAGAATTATATCGTACCGGAAGCGTACGCATCATAAAATATTCAATTACAGATGACGTGACATGCCATATTTTCATCTGATACATACTTAACGGATAATCTTTCCCTGATATTTCGTCAACTATATCTAATTAAATTTTATCAATATTTCATAATTAATCTTAATACCAACAGAAGAGATTTCGTACAGAGAAAAGTCACTTCTTGCGTTCAATTTCACAGTAAGGAAAAAAAAGTAAAGCTACAAAATTTGCCAATTTTTAATATGCCGTGCGCTATAACTATTTACAATTTAAACCTCAAATTCAAATTCATCTAAGTTCAAAGTATACCGCTTTGTGATTTGAACGACTAAACTGACATATTTTTTACAGTTCTTGATTACGGTACACATTTTTTTCTTTTTCTAGTTCATTATCGTACTACATAATTTCTATTCATTTCCCAGTTTACCTTCTCTATACATATCACCTTTACCACTAATCGCTAGTTCTCTTTACATGTCTTATCACCGATGATACTATAATAATAACTCTCAACAGACCACACACAATTCTTTACCGTTTCTTTCTCCTAACCGCCCTCTTCCAATTCCATTCCCTCTCTCCCCCTCCCCTCCTTTTCCACCAGTCTGAAATGTGGAGCATTTTGTTTTGAAGAAATCGTTGTGAAATGAAATATGAAAAGGGTCATTGTGAAATAATTCGGATCAAACAAAAGAAATTGCATACGTAAAGCAAACAATGCTAACATGAAGAATGAAGAAGGAGTTAATTAACCTGAAATACCTATCATTTATAGTCAGAAATAACTTTAACCTATCTCAAAATGGCCATTACACGTAAATTTATCAATTTTTAAGTTTAAAAAAAAAGCACAAATAAGTTTTTAGCAATCGAAAGTTTCAAAATAGACCTCTTCTTGGACATTTGAGAATTTGCAAGCTTTTGAAAGTGTTGAAATTAAAAATTTATTTATTAATTATTTATCCTCAACAGATTGCTGTAGCAAAATAAATGCTTATCATAAGATAGTTTGATCAATTATCAGTATATCAGTACGAATCAATTATCAATATATTAATATGACATATTGCATATTCCATTTATATCACTTATCACAAATACACTCTTTCCGATCTTTCTCTTTAACAAAATAAAAAATTTACAGTTCTATTCATTAATTAAATTAATTAAATTGCACAGAGCAATAAATGAAGAAAACATTTTCAACAAAAATCGTTGTAGTAAATTTTCATTTTTAAATTGAATTATTTATAGTTAAAACAAAAAAAGCATTAAGAAATGGCTAGTTTACTTAGAATGCTTCTTCACTAGATAGACCGAAAAATCTAGACTGGAAATGATTCGGAAATTATCAGCGCAACTGAATCCAATTGTATTGTAAATTGTTTTGTTGCTAAGCAACTGGTTATAGCTAGCCTAGCTATCAGGCTATTTGATCAACTTATTTTAGCTTGGCTTTTATCTTAATTTAGTTATTCGATCAAAATACCATAACTTAGCTTCATTTCATTAATTAACTTACCTTAGCTTAGCTTTCAATACAACTCAGGTATTTGTCGTTAGAGGGTATTTTTGTGACAATAAAAATTTTTCATTAACAATTTTTTTCTTTTATAATAATCTCATAATGATTAAAATAATCGTGTAAAAAGTTATTAGTTTAATAATTTATTGAAAATTTATTTAGAAATTAAATATTTGCCAAGAATTACTTTTTCACCTAAGCATACATTGAGTAATAAATAGTAAGGTATATTTTTTGAGTAATAAATAGTAAGGTATATATATTCTTGAGTAATAAATAGTAAGGTATATATATTCTTGAGTAATTCTTGAGTAATAAATACATTGAGTAATAAATAGTAAGGTATATTTCATTTTTCAAAGTTGAATTTACTACCTGTAGAATTAAATCGTTTTTTGTTAATTATATGATTTGTGATGGTGAAATTTGAATGAAATATTTTTAAATAGCGAAATTAAAAAAAGTCTTAATGGACGATTGTGATGGACCAAATATATTTGTTGCAAGCAAAGAGAAAAAGATTGCCGAAAAAGTGAATTGTGAAGTGTTAACTGATCGTCGAGAGTATCGCCATCAAGGTGTTACAACTCTTTTTTTATTGTTGTTAAATTGTTAAATTTTGAAAAATTTTTTTTTTGATTTTCTTTCTTTCTCTAATTTCTTCAACTTTTTATTATTTCAGCAAATTTCGTACTTTTCTCATTGGCATAAATCTCTTTCACTCCTTCACTCTCTTCCCTTTTATCATTCATTTTTATTTGCCTACTACAAAGAGTGGTTATTGATTGACTTGAGAATTTGAAAATTAAATTTTTTAAGTGATATTTATTGATAAGCAAACAAAACTTTAATAATATGTATAGGTGCGAAAAAGAAATTTAAAATCAAATTTGCAAAGTAATAATTATTTGGAATTGATGATTTAGCCTAAAAATCATTATCACTGATAGTATTGCTAATTTAACATTTAAATTTTTATTTCAATTAAATTAAATAATCATTTTTTTTGTTAAAGGATGTAATACAATGCATTGTATTAGTGTTGGTGTACAAACTGAGCAAATATCAACTTCTGCAACTACCTTGTTAAAAGGTAATATCAGTACTGAAGTACTGAATTTACTATTAGCAACGATAAAGAGTAATAATGAAGAAGTGAATGTGCTTGAACGATTGAATATTTTTCATCGCACCGATTCGATAACACTATCAATGATGAAACAATTTCAATTATCACAGGTATTTATCATTAATCATTTACATCATCAATGAAAAAATTAAAATTTACTTAAAAAACTTTACGCTTCTTTTTACCTTTTAAATTAATGTCTTACTAGTAAATTGAAACTTTGCATTAAATGCACAGAAAATAAACAACATATTTGCATAAATATTAATATAAATCAATAAACTTTAAAAGAATGAATATATAAAAAATAAATATTAAAAAAATAAATATATAACAAATATATTGTAATTTTTAATATTTAAAATTAAGGAAAAAAATGAATTAATTAGGAAAAATTAAGGAAAAAGGAAAAATTATTAAGGAAAAATTAAGGAAAAAAAATTAAGGAAAAAATTAAGGAAGAAAAAATTAGGGAAAAAAAATAAGGAAGGAAAAAAATTTTTTGATTTTTATTAATTAATAGAAAAAATAAACATATTTTGCAGAATTAAAAAAAAATAATTCTTCCATAAATCTTACGTAAAAATCTCTCCTAAATCAAATATATTAATTTAAATTAACGCTAATTAACTGCAAAATTGTTTTAAAAAAATAATTTTCTTCTTTTCAGAAAGAAAATGACTTACCGCTAAACAATATCATATGTGGTCCAAACGGACGTATAGCTTTCCTGTTTGCTGAAAGATATCACGATACGTGGTGCTCACACAACGGTATCATTACGTTTTGGCAACGTCGTATAATTGGACAATTGGTACTTTCAAGTTGTCCAACAGTTTTACGGTAAACCGTAATTTACCATTTCAATGTTTTATCTCAAACAAATTTAATTTTTGACAAAAATGTATTAGTTGAGAAAGAGTGGAAAATTTTCAATTTAATCATTCTTCTCTTTCCATTCTTACAGATATGGTCCTCAAGGTTTGATAGCAGTAGGCCTAATAACAGGTCATATTTTAATCATTTTAAATGGTGAAATTATATCAACAAATGAGGTATGAATGATGTAAATATTGATTGTTAGAACTATTAATAATTTATTTTACACTTGTTATTTACCGTAAAGTATTAATAATTTTAAAAGTATAATTTAATTTTATTATAAATGTTAAGTAATACTTTATGATATATTATTTACTGATATTAATATGTGGTAGCTATTAAATAGCTCCAAACGGATCATTGTAAAATTATAGAAATAATATTAAATTATACTTTTAAAATATATCATAAAGTATTATTTAACATTTATAATAGAATTTCGGAAAATCAGGTAAATCAGGTGAATTTCGGAAAATCAGGTAAGATTTTAGGTTCATGCTCTGTCCGTAACAGCACTTGAATGGCTTTATCCATCACAGCAACTTGTCTCAGTATCATTAGATGGCCGAATTATCATTCACAGCCTGAAATCGGCAATACTGGAAGAGAGACATTCCAAATTAGTTACCATTTTGAATCTTCCACGTAATATCCGGAAATCTAATACGTCATCGAAATATATCGGTAAACATAAATCAGTCTTCCTAGTGTTACCAAGAAATGTGATATATTACTTATGCATATTGATAAAAGGAAAAATTAAAAATTCATAGCTTCCAGATAAGCATTACAAAAATATGGCAAAATTTTAAATCATCGATCATTTAGAGTTAAATTTAGAGTTAGTTGTTTTTTTTTCGATCATTTAGAGTTAAATGTTAGCTTAAAAAAAATAAAACAGAAAATATTTTGCATTTACAAAGAGTTGAAATTTAAATTTCATACAGTAAAATAATTTTTAATTATTAATTTGCAATTTCAGGCTTGACATCGTTATGTGTTGCTAAAGATCGGTTATTTATTGGTAGTGAAATGGGTGCAATTTGGATTGCAACACTTCCGGATTTAACAATTTCATTGTTTCATTTCGAAATTGATTGTATTGACGTTGTGACACATATTTCAGACTGTACCATTGTTGCAACAACTTCCGGAAAGGTAGGGATTTTTTTCTTTACACTAAACTTTCCCTTACAGTACTCCAATATTTCCTACAGTATCTAAATAATACTGTAATTTTTGATGAAAATTTTACAGTAATTTGAATATTAGAGCAATGTAATTTTAATTTTCTTAGTATTGATTAAATTTTTTGTGTGAATGGCGGAATTTTTCAATCAGTCTTTTCAAATGAAAGTTATTTTATTTTTTTTTTAAATTCATTCACCACACACACATACACACGTACACGTACACGTACACACACACACACACACACAACACACACACAATTATTCTCAATTCACTATAAACTATCATAGGAATAGTTGGCGTAAAAATTAATTTATTTAAAAATTTAATAAATTAAGAATTGAACGTAATAAAAATTTTTCTATGTTATCCTTGCTAATCCATAAAATCAAAGAAACATTAATAAATTATATTTTTAAATGAGGAAATTTTAATAGCTTCAATGATTTCAATTTGATATTTTTCATCCTTAGTTTATTACCAAAATTACAAAATTCTATTTCATAAGAGTAGAAAAAAGAATCATTTAAGGGATTAGTGATATCCGATAATGGTTGTTCAATTAGTGTTTTGGATATTCCTATTCATCGTATTTTTATCAAAAATGCTAATTTAATTATTTGTGGAAATTATCAGCAATTATGTGCAATTCAATTGGATAATTTAAAAATATTAATGAAGCAATCCGTTACGTATCAAACATTTGCGCTTATTCCTGACGATGATGCGCTAATTGTAGTGGACAAACAGTTACTGGTCACTTTATATCGAATTAATATAAATCAATGAAAATGCAAGGTAAATGGTTCTTTTATTCTATGTATGTATTGTGTGTGTGTGTGTGAATTGTTTCATGTCAATAAATAAACTTAATTGAAATTTAGGTTATTCAATTAAAGTTAATTTAGCAATTTTAAAAAACAATTTCAATTTTAAGCAATTTTAATTTCATTTAGCAATTTTAAATGTAAAAGTATTGCAAATCTTAATTGTTGTAGCATTGCGACACTCATCAAAGTTATTTACAGCAAATGTCAAAGCAAGTATTTTTGATTTTAGGTAAGAAGTACAATTAAATGATATGAGTGATTTTATAGTTTCATTTTATATTTGCATATTGAAAGAGGGAAAAAGCTACTTCTCACCAAATCATTTAAGTTAATATAAACAATTAAATTTGATATGTTTTATAGTACAAATTTCACACACGTACACGTGCACGTATACACAATATTTTTCAGCTACAAAAAAAATACGGTACGAAGTAATTTTAATATTAATTATTTCAATTCCTATTTTTATTTGAATATATAAATGGTAAAGTATTGCAAAATAGGAAAGTGAATGCATCGGATATGACGCAATGCAATAAGTAAGTAGCAACAATAGAAAAATGATAGCTGTTAAATATTCAAAATTTTTAAATATTAGCAAAATGAAATAAAATCCCATTGTTAATCTCACATATAGCAATATTTAGATAAATTTTGAAAATTTTATGTACAATTTTAAAAATTCAATACAATTACCATCTACAACATAATTGCTTGCCTTCCAAATATTGAAATTCAAAATGGATGAAAAGAAATTTTTTATGATTATTTTTGTTATATTAGCGCTTACTTAATTTTAGAGAATTTCAACAGAAGGAAACACAATTCAGATTATAGGTAAAGTGAAAAAAAAAGTAAATTACAGGTAAAATTAGGAAAAAGTATTGATAAAATGAAGAAATGAGGAGAAAAAAAAAGTAAATTTAACGCTTTTCGAGCAAAATTTCAGACAAATCAACTGGTTTATTAGAATGAAAATTCATCAATGCAATCAGTTCATCATCCGTTTTTGGAATTTCCTGATTCAGAAATGTCCAAAGAGCAAGAGTTTGCAGATAGTACGGATGATTAAGACCAAAGCATACTTCAAATATACTCATCGCTTCATATGCATATGATATAGCCTGAAATGCAAAAATTTCTACTTTAAAAGTAAGTAAAATGATTAAACGGTAAAAAGAATAGGTAAATGATAAGATTAGCGGTAAATTTTGGAATGAATTAGCATTGATAAATTAGGCTTACTTCTTTCCTCTCACCCTTCTCGATGTGTGATTTAGCAATTTTCAATAATTGATATGCAAGATGTCTGTCACATTGTGGAAAACATCTGAAATAAAAATTAGCATATTTTGTTAACTAACACTTTTTTAATTTGCTGTTCAATCCATTTTAGCCAATATTTTTAGCTAGTATTTTAAAAATTTACATTTCTGTTACAAAAATTTAATTTAAAATTCGGCAAATGCAAATTTGTTATCGAAATTATAAACGTTGAATGTGAAAGTGAAGTACGTTGCATTTTCCAAAAAGAAAAACTTAAATTGATTTTTTAAAGCTAACTGAAAAAAAAACTTAAATTTAAAAATCATTTCTTAAGTTTAACTTTAAAAAAAGAATTATGTAACACGTAGAAAAAAAAATGACATTTTTGTTTTTTTTTTTCAGAAAAATTTAGAATTTTTGTTTTTTAAAAAAATTCCAAATTTAAATTTCTTTTTTGATTTTAACATAAAAATGAAACACTTACAATCTGTAATTTTCATAGACACTTTTTTGAACAAATAACAAATTTTCGGTGAGTGTGCCGGTAAAATGAAGAAGGGCTGCTTTCAAACGTGTAACGTACACGTTCTTGGGATGCAAATATTGCATTGCTTCATTAAGTTTCTCTTCAATCTGTAATCTTTTTCTCACCTATAATCAATCCTCTAATTTGATACTTTTAAATTTTGAAGAAAAAAAAGGATGGAAAATTTTAATTTAATAATAGAAGGAAAAAAAAATTTTTTTTAATTTCAAAAATTAACATACATCGTTTACTTTACTTCCGTTGCTAAAGCGTACCGGAAGATTGAGCATTAATTCCTGACATTTTTTTACGCGATCGATATCCGTAATTTGCTTACATTTCGCACATACGATAGTTATCGGTTCCGAATCTTCCGTAATGATCAGCGCTTCATCACATTGCTCATTTATGCAACGTATTGATGTTAGAATATCATCCAACGGATCGGCACAACGATCACATTGACAATCAAAATACCTACGACAGTTATCCATTTTATCAGCTTATCATTATCATCATCATCATCATCATCATCTTACAATCACTTTTCATAGAGAATTTAAACTTAACAACTACATATATGAGATATGCAAATTTGATGAAATGTTTTTAATTGTAATTAACTTCCTCCTCCATTTTGTAGACTTGAAATTATTGATGTTTAATCTTTGCAACAATTATTTCACTAGAATAATTAATTAATTCTTACAAAAAAAAATAATATATGCAAATACCATTTTAATTTGAGTTCTTTTTGACGTTGATAACGTGAACGTCCAATGTCAATATAACTTATACGTGCAGTACGTATATCAAAAGCATTTGTTTCTGATGTTAATGGCCTTAAATAAGCGTGAACTCCGTCAAAAACAAGCGAACAATTAGGACGACAGGAATGATCATAAGCGGATACGCCTAAAATTAGTTTTATTTCACACTTTTAGAAATTTAAAAAAAATGAAAAAAAAAGAAACTCGTCTTTGCAGTTATAACTGATACACTATTCCCAAGAGATTTCAGTAGTTTGCAACTTTACTTCATTTTTATTTTAATTTGTACTCAAAAACTCAAAGATCAAACAGGGCTAGCTACATTTGGGAGCTCTAAATTAATTAACTTGACACACACACACACTTCCTATCCGTGATGTTGCAAATTTTCTAATTAAAATTGAAACAAATTAAATTGAAAAAAAAAGGAAGCCATCAAGTCAACCATTATCTCCTTGTAATTAGTCATTTAAAATTGGAATAAAAAAAAAATTTCCACTCTATAATGAGTTCAAATAAAATTTGACATTTAAATGAATTCAATTACTTTAAGCGTTAACTGCTAATTAGCTACTAAATATAATTTCAAATAATTTAAAAAATTAATTTAATTGAAGAAAAAAAAAAGTGAATAAATTACCTAAATCAAGCGCTAAACCAATTTCATCGCCAGCATTGCTATGTATTGAATGTGAATTGATCGTTGTTTTACAAAAAATTTCATAAAATTTCTCTTTTTCAATCATTTCATCTTTTCGAAATATTGCCATTTTATTGTAAATTTTTTCAAAATGTTCATATTTCAACTGTAAAAAAAACATACGTAGATTATTCGTTACAAAATTATTTCATTTTTTTCTTTTACAAACTTTTTTTTTAGGTTTAATTTTCAATTTTCGTTCTTTGTTCTTTTTTTCATTTTGTTTTTTGCTCTCTCTCTGATCATTTTTTTTTGTCAAAAATTATTTAGCATTTTAATAATTTCAAAATACAAAAATTAACAAAACTCAAAAATAAAGAAAAAAAAACTATTTTTGGTGTTATTTTAAGGTTAAATAATTTAACCCTAAAAAAAAATTACCTTATTTAATATCATTTAATTTTTATCATTTAATTTTTATTTTATCATTTAATTTTAATTACCTTATCATTACGAATATCCACTTGATGATCCATTAAATCACTCCATTTCCGATCTTTCTCCCACCGATATTCATCACCGTTCTGCTCGATGTACAATACCTTATCGATTATGCGACTGAGAAAGAGTACCTCAGAAAGCGGTAAATTTGGAAAGACCGCTACTAATCGTTGACATTCCTTACGATGATACTTCCGCCACGCCAAACATTGACATTTCTTAATGAAAAAAATATTTCATTATTTTAAGAAAAAAAAATTTTTCTAAAAAATTACAACTTACGCAAATTTTTATTCGATTTTTTTTTCTTTGCAATTTTTCGTAAATTTAATGAAATTTAAAATGAAAAATTGCAAACGATCAGAGAATTTTTTAAATGTAATTAAAATAGAAAAAATAATAAAATTTTCTTTTTTTAATTTTAGTAAAATTTTAGCAATAAATAATATATCATCTAATAACTCTATTATAAATTACTCTATAATTACTCTATCAACAAAGGTCAAAGGTTATTGTAAGAGATTCAACATACTACAATATTAAATAATAATTTAATTAGAAAAAAATAATTCATTTTTATAAATTTTACAATTGAAATCAATAATTAATAACACAACAGCAAAGGTCAAAGGTTAATGTAGGAGATACAGCTTGCTACACAATATCATAACAATTTAATTAAAAAGAAAAATAAAACTAGCTGATTATTCTAAATTTAATAATTGAAATTTTACAAATGAATATAGCAATCAATAATATAAACAATAAAGGTCAAGGGTTAATGCAAGAAATGTATATATACCTTATTGCAATATCGTGCTAATTTACATTTTGAACACTTGTAAAGTTTGCATTTATCCGATTTGCTCAGACAATATGAGCAATAATTGTCCACTTGATGATTTACGCAAACATACGCAAATGGTTCGTCAAAGTAGCGTATTCGTTGGGAAACAGCGCCAAATGCACCTCCTTTTGTCATTTTTCTATTAATGAAAATTTTACTATTAATTAATAATTAATTTAAACGACAAAATTTATATTTTTATTTTTTTGATTTATTTAAAATTTTATTATTTAAATTGTTTATTTGTATTATTTTAATTACTTTACAAAGTAATTAATATAGCAATGAAAAATATTTTCATACAAATATGACAAATTAATTTTTACCGTTTACGCTTATTTATTCATTTTTACTAAATTATTAAATGTATTAAATGAAATGGAATTTTTTTTCTTTTGTTTTTCACGTATGAAAATTATATTTTGGCGTACAATAGCTGATACATCCATGACTATATTTTGACGTATAAAAACTAATCACGTATGACAGCTATATTTTGACGTGGAGTTAAAGGAAGAAAGAAACTTTCGATTATTTTAAGTGATTGAATAATTTTAATTAACTGCTGTGCATTAATTAATGAAATATTTCTCGTATCAAATAAAATGTAAATGCATAAATATGTTGAGAAAATTTTTCAAAAACATCCAATGAATTAATTTTAATTAATTGAAACGATGAAATAGAAGGAAATTTTAATTTGAAATTTTATAGGAAAAGGTAAAAAGAACAACGAAACAAAAAAAAGAACGTTCGAAACAACAGATTACTGTAATTTACTTTTAACTTTAATCAGTTTGAGTAGTAATAAATGAAATATTAGAGAGCTATAAACAAACAATGCAAGGAAGTAATTAATATATGAAAATTTTAATCCCAAATTAAACTATTTATGAAATTGTACACCTGAAATTCCACATAATAAAATTAAACAAGTGAAAGAGAGTGCAATCATTCCAAAAATTTCACTTTCTCTCTCCCCCGCTCTCTCTCCCTCTCTCTCTCTCCCCCTCTCTTTACTCTTTACATGTCAAATATTATAAAGAAAAATATTTTATTCGAAATATTCAAAAAAAAAACAAATCATTGATAAAACAATGAAATGATAATAAAGCAAGCTACTTTTTATTTTTTTAAATTTTTTTTTTAAACGTTCATCACCAAAATACTAATTTGCAAAATTGCCATTTCAATAGAATCATTTCAATCTGACTGATCAAAAAATAATCCTAAATTGCCTTAGTTGTACAATTAAATTAAATTTCATTTTTTAAATTTCAAATGGAAGGAAATTTTTATTTTTCTCTTTAAAGTGAAATGGAAAAAAAGTGAGGAGCAAATAGCAATGAACCGATTGCTTTGCTTTCTTGCTAATCTAACAAGCCATTTTGCTAATCAATGAAGTTTGTGAAGAAGTTTGTTAGTTAAAAGTTTACACAATTTTAAAAGTGAAATGATATTTTACGTCATTTGAAGTATTTTCAACGCGAACAAATCGATTTCAACAACTGATCGGAGTGATTTTTAACAAATTAAAGTTTTTTTTTCACTGCAAAATTTCACATACATATACACACGAACGTATATATAAATAAATTGAAATAAAATTTGATAAAATAGAAATAGAATTTTCTTAGTTTTCATAAAAGTATAATAATAATTTGGAAATTTAAATATTAACATTTATGATGATAATGATGATGATGATGATGATGATGATGATGATGCTTCTGATGATTGACGATGATGATGGTAGTGCTTTATGATGAGATAATAATGATGTGAATATTGTTGGTGATGATGATGTTGATGATGCTGATAGTGGTAAATGCTGTTGATGATTATGTCGCTGCCGATTATGATAGTGCTAATGATAGTGATAATGCTGTTGATGATAATGTCTGTTGATAATGCTGTTGATAATTATAAGCTGCTGATTATGATAATGCTGATGATGGTGATGATGATGTTGATGATGCTGATAGTGATAATGCTGTTGATGATAATGTCTGTTGATAATGCTGTTGATAATTATAAGCTGCTGATTATGATAATGTTGATGATGGTGATGATGATGATGAATATCGCTTATCAATTAAATCTTCCCACTTTTATTTATATCACCTGTATAATTTTCATCAAGCAATTTTATGACAACTTTTAAAATATTAAGTAAAATATTTAACTGCAAATGAGAAATGTGTTTTACATCTAATCTTTTTTTTTTGGTTAATAAATTTACATAAGTAAGACGAAGACGGATGAAATAACACTGAATTTTTTTTATTGCTGTATTTATAAAAACTAAGAAAAAAAAAACAAAAAAATTCTTTTCAAACATTTTTGGTGTATCCTAGAATTTTATGCAAATCATTTATCACTCAAAATATGTTATTGCAAAAAGTTATGCTTAAAAAAAAATTCTTCCTTTCTTTTTGCATTCAAATGCTTATGACTAACAATAAATTTAATGTAATTCATAATCGATTTTATGATTTTAAATTTATTTATTATAATAATATCCTTTAAGTAATACTTAAAAATTTTTTCTCTTCAATTGGTGTAAAATTTATTGCAAAAATGTGAAATAATTAAATTGATGAGAGGAATGATGAAGTTAGTTAAATTTGTTTGCTTGAATGAAATGATTGATATATACAACCATACAGCTTAAGAGAATTGAATGAATGAGTGAGTGGTGGTGGATGACAAAGTGGAATTTCATCCGATCGGACAAATGCGCCACCGCCATCTGTCTAATTCATTACTGCCCATACACACTAATAAAACCAATTTTCAACAACGGCACGAACCTATCCACCACTTTTTACTTCAACAATTGATGTAAATTAATTAACTAATTGCGCACAACATATATCACTTATTTTGTTTCATTTGAGTTGCTTATCATTTTATGATGAAAATTATCAGATAATTGATGGAATGGAACTTTCTATTATCATTCATTTCAGTTATTTAATTAATTATTATGTCCAATTAATTATTTTATCCATTATTTAATTAATTATTATTCTTTTTGTCTTCTTCTTTGCGAATAAAATTTCTTTACATTTATAATATTATTGTTGATAAATGTTTACGTGAAGTATTTGCAGTAATTTATTAGCGATATACTTTTGGATGAATGAATCAACGTCAAGCCAAGCGAATTCATTTCAAATAATTGACGTTTACCAGAATGATTTTAACGTTTATTTACACGTACTCATTAATGTTTATTCGAATAAAATTTTTTTTACATTTATAATATTGTTGAAAAATGTTTACGTGAAGTATTTGCAGTTGATTTATTAGCGATATACTTTTGGATGAATGAATCAACGTCAAGTCAAGCGAATTCATTTCAAATAATTGACATTTACCAGAATGATTTTAACGTTTATTTACACGTACTCATTAATGTTTATTCGAATAATCATCAATATCCAATTAATTATCAGAATGAATCACGTCTACTTTGATCACTCTAGTAGTCAAATACAAATAATTGATTACTCTCATCAAATGAATTTAACATATATACTTTAGGCAAACGTGTATGCGTATGCATACGTGTATGTGATGTGTAAGCAACCATAGGAAAAAAACTTTTTAATTTTCACAGTATGTAAAAGGAATATTTTAATGTGAAAAAAGAAGAAGGACGAAAGCGAAATGAGAAAGTTCCTCTCATCCGGTCGGTCTCTTTACAACTCGTAGAGTTCGTACGTACCATCTGCTGCGGCTGCTGTCGCTGTTCAACATATCAACTTCTTTATGCATCACATTAATTCATGGAATACAGCATAGTCTAAACAAACAAAATAAAAAAATTACAAAAACTCGTTTTTACCAGTTTTTGAATAATTTCAAAAATTTTTTTTTTAATTTCTTCCAATTTTTGATTTAAATTCTATTAACTGTAAGAGTTTTAAAAATTCCATATACTATAAAATGAAGTTATATATTTTAATTAATCGATTTGTTTTTTTTAAAATTTTTTCCAATTTTTGGCTCAAATTCCATTAACTGTAAGAGTTTTAAAATTCCATATAAAAATGAAGTTCTAATGAAATTCCATAATTCCATATATTTTAATTAATTAATTTGTTTGTTTATCTGTTTGTTTCTCTACTTGTTTGTTTGTTTTTCTTTCTAAATCAATAGACTGATATTATTCACTTGTGCATTAATGGAATATTTAAACGATTAAGAAGAAAATTTAAAAGATCCTTTCTTTTTTTCTTTCGTTTCAACGATCCCTCAATTTATATTTTAATTTTTTTTTTTTTTTGTAAATTGAAAGAGTAAAAAAGTAGTTACATCATTGGCTATAATTATCAAATTGCATACTAAAGAAGAAGTTGAAGGTAATAATTTGTTGTCGCATACTTCAAAGATATCAAAAGTACTACGAATCATTCCATTCATCTTCTCATATCCTTTTTTTTTTTCCTATTCTGTTTATTACAGGTGAACAAAATCACTTACATGACGTGTTTATTTGCAAAAACGTGCAAAGAGCTAAGCCGTAATGGATGAAATGCTTTCTTAAAAAAAAGAGAGAGAATAGTATTTTGATTGCCTAAACTGAATGCCAAACTAAAATGCTTTTAAAGAATTTTTTGATTTTCATCTAGCATTTTCATGTGATGATCACATATAAATCAACCAAATGCACACGTACACACGTATGTCCACACACGTTTATCCACCCACACACACACATACACACAGAAACTATAAACAATTATACGCATTGATACAATATCATTTCAAAGCGATGATCATATATACAAATCGACCAAATAACATACATTTATACACGTACGTCATACACATAGTTACAAGCACTGATATAATACGTGAAGAAAAATGAATAAACACACATTTGAGCTTTCTATGTTTGCCTGTTCAAAATATACTTTGTTATTGGAAATAAATTAAGAGTGATAACTATCACTATTATTTATTTATCATTATTTATTATTATTATTTATTATTTATTTATTTATTATTATTATTATTATTATCATTATTATTATTAATTATTATTATTATTATTATTATTATTATTATTATTATTATTATTATTTATTATTATTATTATTATTAATTATTATTAATTATTATTATTATAAATAAACAACAAATAAACATTTTACTGCTTTAATATAACTGATAAAAACAATAGAATGATATAATTATCATTGTTTTATCATATCGATGAATTGAAATAGTGAAATACAAATGGCAACTGAATGTAAATGAATATTTTTGCAATTTATCTATTTTCAAATAATTGATTTAAAATTTTCAAATATTTGAAATTCCTATTTGACAGAAACTTCTTATCGTTTATGAATGACTATAATTTTGTTGCGAAATATGCTAATTTTTCGGGCGAACATGTCACTTCGTCTATTTCATTCGTTCACTCTGATCCCTTCAAATCTTTTTTTTGTCAACGAAAAAAAATTATGACAAATTCATTGAAGAGGTGAAGATGGTAAGTAAGGATGTTGAGGATGAATAGAGGTGATAATGGAGTGGAACAGGTGCTATTGCATCATCACATCTTTCTCATCAATTCAAAAAAAAAAAGAAAGAAAGAAACTTGCTGAGGAAGAAATTGAAAAGAAAAACCATTTGCCGAGAAAAATTACTAAACAAATAAAAGAGAGAGTGATTTGATGAATTCGATGATTGAATTTGAAATTTGAAATAGAATTGATAGAGAAACAGTGTGAAATTAGATTGACATTTATTTTCAGTGTAATTCAAAATTATTTAAATTAATTACCCAATATCACTTCTTACATTAAATCAAATTAATTAGAAAACAAATAAGTGGTTGCTTGAATTAGGTAATTGCATTTTAATAATTTCCATTTTTTCTTTTATCCAATTTTTTTCTTCTACTAAATTTCTATTTTTATATATTTATAAAAATTACACATTTCAATTACACATTTATGCAAATAGTAATTTCAATTTTTTGCAGCGATTTATTTTTTATTTTTTTTTCACATTAATTTTTATCAATTTTTAATAATAAAGTTGAGAAACTTTTAAATTTTGTTAAATTTTAAATTTTTACAAAAATGACAGCAAAGCATAATATGAAAGAGTTGAAGTTTATAATCAATCAAAATTATTTGCATTCCAATATTAGTCGTTCCTTTAAAGTATAATAAAAGATGAAATTTAAAAGTAAAAGATGAAATTTTGATGAGATATTTTAACGATATCGCTCTTCCTGAAATTGAAAGTTATAATTTGCGAAGTGAGTGAAACTATCTTCGATCACGGAAGTATGCGGCATTATTACATTTTGAAAATAATATGCAAAGCAATATTTTCTTTTAAGTCATTAAACATTAATAATTCAAATTACTAACATTTCGCGTTCATCTAAATATTAATTATAAAAATATACAATAATAATGACATCATTTATTACTATTATTATCATTATCATTATCGTTATCATTATCATCAATATTATCATTAAAGTCATCACTAATATTATCATTAAATTCTCATTAACATTATCATCAAAATTGTCATTAATGTTATCATCAAAATCATCACTGATATTATCATTAAAATCATTAACATTAATATTACCACTAATATTATCATTAAAATCATCATTAAATTATCATCGATATTATCATTAAATTGTCATTAACATTATCATTAAAATCGTCATTAATGTTATCGTTAAAATCATTAATATTAATATTATCACTAAAATCATTAATATTAATATTTTCACTAATATTATCATTAAAATCATCACTAATATTATCACTAAAATCATTAATATTAATGTTATCACTAATA
Organism: Litomosoides brasiliensis; assembly: GCA_013365375.1. Lineage (NCBI taxonomy): Eukaryota > Metazoa > Nematoda > Chromadorea > Rhabditida > Onchocercidae > Litomosoides > Litomosoides brasiliensis. The sequence goes on along the minus strand of JABVXW010000413.1, from coordinate 9,556 downwards.
TCATCAAAATCATCACTGGCATTATCATTAAAATCATTAATATTAATATTATCACTAACATTATCATCAAAATCATCACTGATATTATCATTAATATTATCATCAAAATCATCACTGATATTATCATTAATATTATCATTAAAATCATAAAACAAGCAGTACTGAACTTAATTTAATAAATTATCCTTTCTATTGTGAATAAATGGCAAATTCATTTTGATATGTTATTTGCAGTTGAATTTCATGCCGAGGAAATAGTTCAATAAAAAAAAGAAAGAAAAAAGAAAAAAAAAAGGGCAGATGGTCGATTTGATGTTATAATGTTCTTAACGGCGTACGCCAGGTGCTCTTACTATATATATGCCAAAACTATTACTATAACTCTTATTACTCATCATTTCGTAAAATTTTCATGTAGCAAGAGAGTATGAGAAGAAAAGAGAATGAGATGGAAAAAAAGAAAAGAGGAAAAAGATCATCACAATAGCATTCACTATTTTTTTTTCTTTTTTTGATTTCTAAATTATCAAAAAATGAATGAATGAAAAAAAAATCTAATTTTTTTTTTGTAAAAACAAAATTATCCCTTAAATTGAAATAATTTTTTGATAGATTTAAAGTAGTAAAATGAAAATTATACAGCGATAAATGTGAACTGAACATATGCAAATTTACTACTATCATTAAAGATGAACGAACGAGAAAAAAACAGAATGACTTCTTTAACAGTAATCTTAAAATGGTGGAAAATTTAAATTTATTGTCTTTTTCAAGTAATTTATTTTTGTCACACACACACACACACACACACACACACACCACATAGATGTCAAGCACAGGTCATTGTTTGGTAGGATTGTAAATGATCGTTTGTTTGTTTAGAACATTTGGAAATTTCTTTTTTTTTTAACAATTGGTTTTTCCATATGTCTCGTTGTCATTGGAAAATTTAAAAAAATTTTTTTTTCAAATTACATCATTTTTTTGTGTGTTATATTAAAATTTAATTTTCATTTCATTTATTGTTTATTTTGAAGTTTAATATTTTTTCAACCATAATAATTGTGTTTGACTGATTTCATTTTATCTTGCTGTATTGTTGTTATAAATTTTAAAGCTTTTTTTTCAATTAATCCTTTTTCACAAAAAAAAATACAAATATATCGACGATGCTTCTTTCATAATCCTTGCATATCTTTAATTCCTTTCTCTTATCACTCAATTTATTCATAAAATCTTTTCTTTTTTGCGATACTTTCAACGGTGCTTTTCAGGTACTGAAAAACAAAAGTACTACTTTTTTATGGATTACTTTTCAGGCACTTCAGGAACAAAGAAAAAAGGTAATTCATAAATTCGTTTTTTTTTGTTATTGCAAAAAAAGGGAAGGAATCATCCGTTCATTCAATTCATATTTAGTTCATTTGAAAATTAGAAATGAATTTTATGAATTACTTTTCAAGTACTTCAGGAACAAAGAAAAAAAAGGTAATTCATAAATTCGTTTTTTTTTGTTATTTCAAAAAAAAGGGAAGAAATCATCCGTTCATTCAATTCATTCATATTTAGTTCATTTAAAAATTAGAAATGAAAAAACTTCACCATCCCTATGGCTACTTACCACTTACATTTTTCATCCAATATGGTAACAGCTGTGTAGCGACCTAATTCAATCTGCGACTCCAACATCACATGGATCGGATACGACCCAAACGACCTTCCAGCAAACATAACAAATATATGTGGGATGGATGGATGGATAGGCCTAATAATACTCACTCACACACACATCAAATGCTCTTCCCAATAAGCTAATAATTAAGTTTTATATCACATCAAAATGCTCAAACCTCAAATCAAACTATTTGAAAGACAAATTTTATTTCATTTCATTTCAAAAAAAAAAGGTTTAGAGATATTTTGAAATTCATTTTAGTATAAGTATATTTTAGCGCATCATTAGCAAATATGCACAAAAAAAAGTGCCAAACTATGTGAAAGACAAATTTCATTTCATTTCAAAAAAAAAGATTTAGAAATATTTTGAAATTCATTTTAGTATAGCATATTTTAGCGCATTATTAGCAATGTGCACAAGAAAAAAAAGTGCAAAAAAATGCAGCATTTAAAGTTAGATTACGGTAAAATATTAAAGTAAAAAAAAAACAAAAAAGACATTTGCATTATATTTTAATTGGAAAAATTTTTATTTTTAATTTTGATTTTTTTTTCTTCATTAAATTTATCTTAATATTATATTTTAATTAAAAGAAAAAGAAATGCATGGTTTTCTTTTCTGTTCCTCTTAAATGTCAATTAATTTAAATTGCTAATGTTAACACAACAAAAAAAAACAACATATGTATTGCATATAATTATTTTATTCAAAAATATTCATTTCAAATTAATGATAAATTCAAATGTAGCAGCGGAAAATCGTATAAACAATAAAAAAAGAAGGTATGTTAAAATTTTACAAATTTTTTTCCATTGCATTATGCAATCACTCAATCAATCAATCATATGGAAAAAACAAATATGAAAAAATTTTTTAAGAAAAAAAAGATTTGTAAAAAAAGAAAGCAAAAGAAAGAAAAAGAAAAAGAGAAATGCTGCTATACATATTGCAAGAGAAAAAGGAGAAGATCATATAATATGATAAGATGTGCAGAGATGGAAAAAAAAATTTAATTATACCTAAAACATATGAAGTAAAAACAAAACAAAGAAAACAAACAAACAAACAAAACATACAGCACCCCTGTGCAACAATATAAGACATTTGAAAAGTGATATGTTTTACAGAAAGAGAGAGAGACAGAGAGGGAGAGAAAAGAAAAGTAGAAAAGATATTTTTTTTTAAAAAAAAAGAAAGGAAAATCTATGAATTCATTTCTACGTACATTTGAAAATGAAAAAAAAAACAGTGTTGTAAGAAATAATCATATTATTAATGAAATGATCATTTTCATGATAATATGATAATAATAATAATAATAATTATTATTATTATTATAATGAAGTGAATGTAATATTGTTGCAGAGATTTTTTTTAAAGGAAAATAAAACTTTCAAGCAAAAAAAAATGAGCGATCAAATGAAGGAAGAAAGCCAAAAGTTGAAAATTTTCAAGCAAAGAAAAAAAAAGAAACAATCAAACAAATTAAAAAAAAATGCAACAAAAGCAAATAGTATGAATTAACACTGAAAGCTTTCGATTAATTTAAAACTTCTCTTTTATAGCACACGTTTATATTATTCATTAAAATTTTCAAAAACTTATCAAATTTTAAAATTTCAACTAAAGAAAAAACAAAGGAATGTTTTATTGGTTTGAATAGATAAATCACAGAACATATATTTTATCGTTCAAAGTTTTGAAAAATACCATTATATTCATTTGTTGATAAAATTAGTGTGAACAAAAAAAAGTTACTTAGTGAAATTTCACTTCCTATTATTTTTCCATTTCCCTTTCTCAATTCTTTCAAACCCTTTTCTTTTCATCTCTCGCTCTCCATCCATCTATCTATCTATCTAACTATCATATTCAACACTCAATGATTGGCCATCATCGATACTCAAAATACATTCATTTCACAATACAGACTCTTCATCTACCGTATCCATGCAAAACTTTTTCAAGGATTTTGTTAATTTCATTAAATTTTTTTAAAATTTAATAGCTATCATCTTGTAAAGAGGTTATTTCTAATTATTTCATAATTTTCTTTTTATAATTAATTTTGTAAAAGAAAAGAAAAAAGCAATGAAAATTGAAGAGTATGATGAATTGCCATTGCATAAAGTTATCGTTGACTAAATCAAATTTAGAAAAAAAAACAAAAATCAAAACTACGGTAGAATCCAATTGAATCAAACTTCCTCTCTCACTCTCTCTAACTCTCACCTTTCTTCTCTTCCCATTACACTTCCCCTTTCTCTCTCATTCTCTTTCCCATCAAATGGACCACAAAAATTAATTTTAATTTCGCATTTTCATTTTCTTTGTTTGCAAAACAAAAAAAAGAAGAGAAATGAAGTGAGAAGAGCGGAAGAGGGAAGAAATATTTTTATTTTTCTTAAAATGGTAGGATGAAAAAGGAGAGGAAGAGAAGGAAAGGCGAAAGTGGTGAAAACAAAATGAGATATTTCATTTAAATGAATGATGAATGAATGAATGAATAAATAAATAAATAAATAAAGATAGAGAGAGAGAGACGAAGAAAGAAGAAAAGATGGAAAGAAAAAGAGCAACGATGAAAAATATTTTTTTTTAAATAGCGACAAATCTCTCTATTTCCTCTTCACCTCTCACTTTCTCTGTCATTACATTTCTTCTACTCTAATCAAACCAAAAACTTCTCATGAATTAATTTTAAAAAATGAAAAAAAAACGAAGGGGAGAAAGAAAAAGAAAAAGAGAGAGAAAGAGAGACACAACGCACACACACACACACACACACACACACACACACACAGACACACACACAAAATGCTCTATTTATGCAAATGAAATTAAAAATGCGAAAATAATTATAGTGAACGAGATAGTATGAGAAATGAAGAGGTCTACAGTAGTAACAACGATAGTGTATATTTTGCTGTGAAGAAGAAGTCAAATATTTTGAAACGTAAAATAATGCATTAAACAAAAATGCATTATTTCCTTAAAATAAAATCATAAAAAAGAAAAGGGAAAAGGAGGGGGAGTGAAAAAAAGAAATTATTCAAACACTTAGTGAAAGTGAAACAGAGAGAGATAGAAAGGGAAGAGAGAAAAAAAAACGGAAGAAAAGTGAATTTTGTCAATTTTGAAACAAAGAGAGGGAGAGAGAGAGAGAGAAAAAAAAAGGAAGAAAAATGAATTTTGATAGATTACAAATGTAAAGAACATTGTCAACTTCTTCTTCTTCTATAGTCTCATCAAGTAGGTATTATACTGGTCTACTTGTCACCAATATTGCATCAATATATCCATATATATCTTTCAATACTAAAATCCAATTGTTCGTTTTGAAATTATAGCCTAATAAAGGAAAAAAAAGACGAATATCAGGAAGATATCAGGAAAAGCTTTCTTTCCTTTGTTTTCTTTTCTTCTCTCTCTGTTTTCTTTTTTTTTCAAAATATCATTTAACAAAATATTCGTTTCATCAACGAACCCTCCTACTACTTGATGATACTATCTATACAACACAATCGAACTAACATGGAAGATAAAAAGAAAAAAAAGATCTGTGGCAAAAGAAAAAACAAAGAAAAAAAAGTTACACCTGAAATTTATGCTTCTTCAACGATTAACGATTAACGATTAACATATTCAATTCAATTAACTTTCATTAACATTACACTTTCATACATCATCATTTATTGCTATACATTTGAATAAATAGATGGGAAAAAAAACTCATAATTATATTTAAAAAGTTTGATAATAAAATGAAAGAAAATTATTTTTTTTAAAAAAAAACAAAACAAAACGAAATTTAATTCGATCTGTAAATTTTAATACACACACACACAACTTTTTAAATAAAAATAATTTTCTTTTAAAAATAATAATTTTCTTTAAAAAAAGCACAAGGCCTACATAGCTAATTGTCACATTGTTTTTTGTATTTTGTTCTGTTATCGTAACAATTTCAGAATTATTATTCTTCCCTTCTCTAATTTCAAACAACACAATCAAAAATACAAGTGCTGTACCAGTAAGAGATGTTTTCGCTTTTTTTTGTTGTTGCATAATTTTTTTTGCCTTCGCCATCCAATTCAATCTTACCAGAAAAGCATAGCAAAAATTCTGCTTCATCTGCATGAAAAAAAAACAGCCAGCTTAATCCGACCATCATCTGTCATTGTTGAAATCTGTAAAATAAAAAGAAAGAATAAAAAAAGCAGAAAATGAAAGAAAAATGCAAATTACTCTTTACAGTTTAATTCTCAATACTTCAAGAAAAGCTTAGTAATTATTACAAATGCCTAAATTAGATAGATCATGTAGATGATGTTGTCTGTGTAATGTTAGATAAAGAAATTTAAAAGATTTTAAGTTCGAAAAAAAATTTGAAAAGTTTAGATAAGATATGCGCCCGATATTTTAATATCATTTCATTAATTACTCTCCTACCACCTATACCACATAGTGTTAGCGCTATTGCTTTTTCTTCCTGTACAAATTCAGAATTCTATTTCAATGGTTAAATTTATGATAAATGCTGCTATTTAGGGTGGCGAAATTTTGGTGGTAAATAAACACAAATATACGCACTTACGATTTCAACATTTACTTATCAATTGGCCAAATTTAGTTTTATCGATGAATGTTGTGGTTAATTATTTATTATTATTGTTGTTATTATTATTATTAATTATTATTATTATTCATTAATTAATTACTAATTGATGATGCTTGTCTCGTACATAAACGGTACAACTAATCCCAACTTGTAGTGAAATGTTGTAAAACTCACTGGAAAATGTCAACAAAAATTTATGATTGAGTTTCGGGTTGTTCAAATTCAGGTTAACATTGATGATGCATTACGCTGTGCTTGCAGCTGTGCTAACAATATACGCGCAAGTTGAAAACCCGTCGGCGAACTACCGTTATTTACGCCAGTACTTGCGGCACTAGCAGCAACAGCAGCAGCTGCTGCTGCTGCCGCCGCCGCAACTGCTGCCGCATCTCCACCACTTGTAAAACATTTCGATGAGGCGGATTCTTCCAACATCCAATTCATTTCCTTACCAAGTAGATATGCTGATGGACTACTACCACTACTACTACCTAAAACAATCATATACATATATAGATATGTTTAATTTAAAAAATGCAAAATAAATGTTATGCAAATTTCTGAATGAATGGCTTTCTCATCATCAAACAATCTAAATAAATGAAATGAACTAAAGTGACAAAGAAACAAAGGAAAATAAATTAATATACTAGTAAAAGAAGTATTTAGACGGCATTAGAACGTCGAAATTCTATAGAAAGAAAAGAATAGATCCACCACTTAGCGATTCTTTAGTTGTATTCTATTTTTGCATATTTTAACGGCTATTTTACGATTATGCACGGATTAGCATTCATTCAAATTTCAAACAAAGAAGAGACAAAGATCATAAGGATAAGACATAAGAGAATTTCCTTTTTTTGCTTAATCATTCTTTTTCCAAAAAAAAAACGCAAGGCAAATTAATTATTTAATAAAAATTTAAAAGTTATGATCAAAAGAAAAAAATACTTGTTGAAAATGGAGTTACTGTTGGAGAAGCAACAGCAGTAGCAGCACCACCAACATCACTAATAATATTCCGATTTAACAAATGACCAATATCATCCGTCCTTGACCTTTTCACCTTTGGACTATCCTTATTTTCTTGATTTCTGAAACAGATGGTAAGTAATTCTTCGTGGCTAACTTTGCCTTTTAACTCGATACCTCTTTTTTTAACCGTAAATTTGTCCAATCGTTATATTCTTATTCAGTTTCTTTTTTTTTTTAAATTACAACTTAATTGTGAAAATGTTAATGTGTTGAAGAAAATGAGTGAAGAAATTAATAAAGCAAGGATAAGTAAAGATTGAACTCATTCCCATTCAAAAGGATGAATTAAAAGAATTTATGAAATGAATTTCAACTTTAAATAACCTATCACTAATTATTTCAAAATTATTCTAATCTCTGCGAAAGAGAATGGATAAAACCAAAACTTCTTACATTCGCATACGATTAACCTATCAATGACCTTTGTAAGGTACGCTGAGAAAATTTATAATTAATTTGTTTATAGGAAAAATGCAAAAATGCATTAGTAGAATAGTTGAATGATCGAAAATTTTCAAGAGAGTAAAATTACAGATAATTTTATTTTATCACAAACTAGTAACAATCAGTATGACTGGAAAAAAGGTGCGCAAAAAAAGGTGACGTGAAAAAGTGATTCAATCATAAACTCTCAAACAGAAAAAGACCCACAAATGACGCTAATAACGATCCTACAAAATCAATAAATTTAAATTTATGAAATGTACCTTCTTTCGACAAATTTTTCACTGCATTTCCGAAGTGTTAAATCAAGTGGAGTTTCATCTGTAGTTATAAATTTACTATTATTGGTAGAAGTAACTGATGGTCGTACAACCATTGATACATCTACGCTGCTAGCGGTTGTTGAAGCTGACGTTACAGTTACTTGATGAGATAAGTGACGCATACCTATAAGTCAAAAAAAAACTACGTTAATTTAATTCTACTAATTTTTTTATTTTATTATTTATCTTCCGCAGTATTATGAATTTATTTAATCTCTACATCTATCATTCCTTATTTATTCATTTTAAACGTTCGGGCATTCATTTGGCTTCACGTTAAAATTTTATTTGAAAAAAGAAAAGAACACGAAATGAGAAATCTCTTTGGAATATTTTTGAAATCAATAACCTTTTCGAGCTAATTTTTGCTGATAAGCGATTGGACATCCTGATAAACTACGATGAGATGTTCGATTACTATTCACATGACCTTTACCCGTACAGCCTGGTGTTGTACAACGTAACACTGTATCTTGTTGTAAAGCTAATACTGAAAAAAATTTTTTTTTCAAAATTTATAATAAAATTTTAAATAATTAATTAATATTTGATATAAAAAATTTTTAAATGATAGCTCTTTCCATATTAATTCATTCTGCTTTTTTTTTTCCTCCATCCCCAACTGTTGTCAGTTGTATCCATCCTTTGATCATGAAAGTAATTTCGAAAAAGTAAGAGAGAGAGAGAGTGAGTGAGTGTGCGAGAGAAAGGTAATAAATTAGTTTAAATTAAGACATATGGAAAGTACAAATTTACGAAGACAAAGAGTATGTGACGGAAAGGAACAAAAGGCGGCATGTTATATGACAAAAGCCGATCAGTGTTACCCACTTTTTTGCATACTATAATCAACGAAACGTCAATTGGATAATCATCATCGCCTGAACGCACACTACATTGTTCCCCTGATCAATCAAAAATGAAAGTTAATTATACCGTACTCACTACATCTCATCGCATTACAGAAAGAGAGAGGGAGAGAGAAAGAAAGAAAGAAAGAATTCCTACTTTATCATTAAATAACGTTAATTATTTCCTGTAATAATTAGGAATATTAACTATTTCCTTTCATCCATTTTTTTTTCGTCTTTTATCAGTTTAATTTGATGAGCTTAAAAAAAACAATGATAAAAGTATCACTATAAAACGTATGAATTTATAAAATGAGAGTTTCAAAATATCAATCCATTAATTTACTTTGTTGAAAATTTTAATAAAATAATTAAATATAAATGAAAGTATCAATGGAATATATAGCATATGAGAGAATAGAAGCTTATAGGTAGGATAATAAATTTCTCTCCCACTCATTCATTTCTTACTTGTACAAATGAATTGGAGTGAATTCTTATTTTCAATTTTTTCTTATATAAATTTTATCATGCATATACTTTTAATTTTATTATTTATACATTTTTTTTATTTTACAATTATTTCGTTATTTAATTGATTTTT
>JABVXW010000412.1:0-44281 GCA_013365375.1 Litomosoides brasiliensis | reverse complement strand
CGTATATATATATATATATATATATATATACGTAGTCAACCAGTTGCATAATCTGTTCTTCAATGTTATTTAATAAGCAGTTTAATTTGGATATTCATGAAAATTCTAATACTTGAGTGAAATGATGTGTAAAATTTGCTTTATTAACTTTTTTTTTCTGTATTTTTCCTTAAAAAAATAATTTATTGCAGAAAAAAATGGAAAAATTTAAATTAAAAATGATTTTGTTTTTTTCTATTTACAAAACTTATTTATTTAGTTTTGAAGTTATGGTCGTAAAAACTAAACAAAGACAAGAATGAACAAAAAAATATATATATCTGTATAATTTGTTTGATATTTCAGATTAAGGAATTTTTTTATTGTTTATTTTTTAGCATAGTAACATTTTGTGTATCAATGCTATTGGTTGTTATTTGGCGAATAATAGCACATATTTTTTGTCAACGAAGAAAACACGATGAAATTGATGCTGTATTTGATCAAGTAAACATTTGCCACTTTATTTTTATTCTTTCACGTTTACGTGTGTGTGTTTGTTTGTTTGTTTTAGCCTTATACCTTAATAATTGATATTGATTATGCTTTCTTAACATCATATATAGGTTTTTGTTTAATAGTTAAATAGTGTGTTTAAAGTAAATGAGATTGATTATTTTCTATAAATTATTAAATTACATTTAATTTTTTTTTTCAAGTTTTATTTTGTTATTGATTATTTCAGTTTATTGTGATCATTTTAGGATGAAGGAAAGCATGAATTATTGAAAGATGATATAAATGGTATTACTATCAAACAGGAAGTACATATTGGTTGGATGACAGAAGCAAAAGATTGGGCTGGTGAATTAATATCAGGTCAAAGTATGACAGGCCGAATTTTGGTTGTACTAGTATTTGTTCTATCTATTGGTTCCCTTATTATCTATTTTTATGATGCTTCACAGTAAGCGATTTTAATTTTATGATTTAAAATATCATTTGATTGAAATAAATCATTAGTCGATTTGTGGAAAGGAAAAAATTTTTTTTAACGAAACATAAGGCATATTCGTGATGAATAAGATTTGTGGAAGCAACTAGAAAGTAAACAAATGATCAACCAATTTTACATTAATAAATTTCAATTTTGTTTTCTGCTATCATTTTTTTCGGATACATTTCCCATTAATATCACTCAAACAGTTATCAATTTATCCACTATTATCATTTTGGAGAAAAAATTAAATTATTTGCTATTTGAACGAATTTTCAAAAAATTACACATATTCGGCGTTTTTTGATCCATTCTGTAGGAGTGTGAAAATTTGTGAAAAATTGATTAACAGTTTCATTACGCTTCTTTTTCTACTTTTTTTTCTCCTCTTTTTTGGTACAAAAAAATTTTTGTTTTTGAAAAATAATATCAATTTATCAAATTATGTTAGGAAATAATGAAATTCTTTTGTTCCATTTACTATTATTGCATAACACACATTCATTCATTCATATCACATTTCTCCCTGTAAAGAATTTTGATATTATTATTATTATTATCATTATCATTATTTTATTATTATTAATTATTATTATTCGAAATTTGGTAAATTTTTTTCAATGTATCAAAATTTCAGTCCAAATTTTCAAGTGGAAACATGTGTATCATGGTCCGATAGTCCATCACAACAAATTGATCTCGGCTTCAATATTTTTTTCCTCATTTATTTTTTTATAAGAGTTTGTTTTCTTTGTACATTTTTTTCAAAGCTTATCATTTATTCTACATTTCTATTTGTTTGGTTGCATAATTTAAATCAGAATAATATATTACAGATAGTAAACATACACTATTTTCAACTTCAGTCATATCAGGAGTTTTTTTTTACAGTTTATTGCTGCTTCTGACAAAGTATGGTTTTTATTAGAAGTTTACAGTTTCATCGACTATTTCACAATACCACCGAGCTTTGTTGCTATATATTTGGAAAGAAATTGGCTAGGTAAATCTTTTCAGTCAAGTATTTATTTAAAAAAAAATAATTGTTGAAGTTTTATATAATTCAAATCAAAATTGAAGTTCAAAAAAATAAAAGTTATTTTGTAATAACATATTGTCCTCCTTTTTTTTGTTGTTTTAGTTAAAAATGTATTTTAGGTTTACGTTTTTTACGAGCATTACGGTTGATGACCGTGCCAGATATTTTGCAATACTTGAATGTGCTGAAGACATCGTCATCAATACGTCTCACTCAGCTTCTTTCAATCTTTATATCTGTTTGCTTAACAGGCGCTGGATTTGTACATGTCGTACGTTAATTATTTGCTTAGGAATATATTTTGTGATTAATTCTCTATCAATATTTTTTACAGTATTGATAATTCTCACTTGTTCAGCTATTTTGTTGATTATTCAAGGTATGATAATTTCTTTTTTTTCAATTTAACTCCAAATAATATATGTATATATATTAATTGGATTACCTTTATTTACACACATGTATACATATATTTCAGCTTGAAAATAGTGGTGATCCGTTCAAAAATTTTGCAAATACACATCGAATAACTTATTGGGATTGTGTTTATTTTCTACTGGTTACAATGTCCACAGGTTTGTTATTCTTTTATCTTATCATCTAAATTTTCAGCTGTTAGTTTGCGGGTAAATAAGAGAAAAATAGAATTAATTTCGAAAATAAAACATTTGATTTTAATGCAAATAGGTCGATTATACATTTAATGTTGTTATATCAATAAATTCTTCAACGAAAGGAAAACTACTAGTTCTTTACAGTCTTCATCACTTTTGTTTTAAATTGATATGTGAATAAGTTTGAAGATTAATGTAACCTTTTTATTGTATAGTTCAAAATGAAATTATTTAATTAAAATTATTCCATAAGGTTTTCTATTGATGTTGGTACATTCTTCCACTAAACAATACCCAACAACAATGATTCTTTTAAAACGAAACTCTAGATACTAGCTAGCCATCAATGCTATTCTGTTGATCGATCAAATATGATTGTAAAATTTTGGTTGATTATTTACTTAAAAGATATCATTAATTTATGTTCATGTTAAAAATGATATGATATGATGTATGATCGAAACTATTTCAGTTGGTTATGGTGACATCTACTGTACAACATTTCTGGGAAGATTATTTATGGTATTCTTCATTCTTGGCGGATTGGTATGCTTCATATTTGGATTTTTCACGAAGAAATTTCGAATAATTTAAAAACAATCTGATTATTACTCATATGTTATCTTTTTTTTATATTTTTTTTACATTGTAGGCAATGTTTGCTAGTTATATACCGGAAATAGCAGATTTAATTGGATCAAGGCAAAAATATGGAGGTGAATATAAAGGCGAGCATGGCAAAAAGTCAGATACAATGCTTGTTAACATGCTTGTTTGCTATTTCAAAATTATGAACAATTGGTTATTTAAAGCAATTATGCTAAAAAAAAGCTATGCGTTCTTTCGCTAATTTTGTTTTTTTTCATTTCGCTTTCTTTCGTTTTTTCGTATTTATAAATTAGTTTACACAGACTGTTTAAGTAAAGAGGAAGAAATTAATATATAAATACTTACAGACATATTGTGGTTTGCGGTTATATAACTTACGAATCTGTTAGTCATTTTCTACAAGATTTCCTTCATGAAGATCGAGAAGATGTTGACGTTGAAGTGGTCTTCTTGCACAGGTTTTAACCTTTATGAAAAAAAAACCACTTATTTTTAATCGTTTTTACGATATTTTTTCTAGACTCAATAAAACAGTAAACTTGTATTACTGACTAAGATGTTCTTACAGAGTACCACCAGATCTTGAATTGGAAGGTCTTTTCAAACGACATTTTACAAAGGTTGAATTTTTCAGTGGAACAGTTATGGATTCTATCGATCTTTCTCGTGTGAAAGTAAGCTCCTTTCAGTGCCTTACATATTTCGATATATGAAAATATTTTTTGGAAATCAGGAAATGAAAATATCCTATCCAAATGAATCATTTCTATTTAGGTTGATGAAGCAGATGCATGCCTAGTGCTTGCTAACAAATATAGCAGTGATCCAGATGCAGAAGATGCTGCAAATATTATGCGTGTTATTTCCATTAAAAATTATAGCTCCGATATACGCGTTATTGTACAGTTAATGCAATATCATAATAAGGTTTTACTATTCATTCATTACCACCTCGTTTTTCGATTTTTTTATTCCATTCAATTCTTTGGGAATTTTGCATTACTGTTCAGCAGACTTTATCCGTTATAATAATTGATAACTTATAATATGAGCAGTTTAATTGTTTTATCTGTTTAGTGATTAAACTTTCAATGGCTAGTAAATTTCGAATATACAAGATTTACGAGTTTTATTTTTTAGGCTTATTTATTAAACATCCCTTCGTGGGATTGGCGTCGTGGTGATGATGTTATTTGTTTGGCCGAACTAAAGCTTGGATTTATTGCTCAGTCATGTCTTGCACCAGGCTTTTCAACAATGATGGCTAATTTATTTGCGATGCGTTCCTTTAAAACGGTTCATTTTGTTGGTAATTTAAAAAACAAAAGAAGTCAAAAAATTTGCTCAACTTTTAACTGTTAGAGTGGTATGGCGTTTATGTGTTCAGCCATGAATCCATTATCGGACGTGAAATTGTTCTATTTGATCCAGAAGTTTTCAGGATTTTGATCTTCGTTGTCTCTGTTATAACAGCATTACTTTTGCTTGCTTAAAGCTTTCCTCAAATAATTCATTGTTTACATTTTAACACCTTTATATTCGTATTACGCACAGTAATTTTAAAACTGCTTTCTTACTACGTTTTATTTGTTGTCTGAACTAATTAGTGAGAATGTAACATTTGAAAACCTTCGGAATACAATACCACATCTATTGAGGTTTCCAATTTTGAACTTCTTAATGTTATTAACATTTGTTCTCATTGCATGTATTTAGCGATTAGTTTCCTTGTTTTCATTTAAACTGATTTTTCTTCGTTCAGGTGGAGTACATATATGACTATTTCCATTATCAAAGAATTTTAATCCCGCTGTCACTTCTGCTGCTTTAATAATTTACCGCTTTTCCAGTAACATTTTAACATGAATTCAAATAATTTCAGTCACCGCACACTCCATTGTGGCTGAATGATTACTTACGTGGTGCTGGTATGGAAATGTACACCGAGTCATTGTCCTATTCATGTGTTGGTATGACTTTCACGGAGGCTGCCGAGTTTGTTTTTCCTTTAACTTTCCGTCGCTTAAGCCTTACTCTGCTATTAAAAATTAAAATTATTTGCTGATAAAAAATTTTCCCAGGTTAAAAAATCAGCTAAACTATTGATGTGTTGGGTGATGTATAAAAAGTAAATATTTTGGTAGGCGCAGTATAATACGCATAACAGTGCTTTAACGTGTAGCTGTGCTTTAAAAGTTCATCCATGTATTGTAGAATTACTTACTTGCGTCCATGTGTTCTGTGCAGTATTTATTCGTTTCTTATTCGTCATAGAAGATTGAAATGTGAAATTCCAAAGTTTCTACCTCAAGAAAGAACCCGATTATCAAATGCAAATTTCCAAATTCTGAAATTTAAATTTTAAATCTCATCATCACATTGTAGTGGACAACTGTCAAAAAGATTATTTTACAGTGATGAGGTGAATTTCTCTTAATGAATGAGAGCCCATTGACAAATTTCAGTCCCGCAATACGCCGGACTGGTTAAATTTATACCTATGTGGTGCAGGAATGGAAATGTACACGGATACATTATCACACGGTTTCGTAGGGATGACGTTTCCGGATGCAGCTGAGTAAGCACAGCGAATGCGTTTAAGCTAATTTTTTTGCTGGCTTGATCGTATTTTAACTTCTAAGTTAACAGTATACAGTGATTAGCTGATTACCAATTATACCGTTACAACAATGAAATGATATGGCACTTTAATTAAGCACAGATATCTCGAAGAAATATCCACCGAAGCTAAAAATTTTAATTAATATCAATAAATTTTAATTAATATCAATAAATCCATTGGAATACTATTAGTCTTTCACTAGAAAGAAAAAACCGAAGAAGAAGTTTTCATCTATGAAAAATCCATGATTGTTACGAACAAATTTTATCCTTTTGCCTTGCTAAAACAAACATTTATAATTTATGCAATTCCAAATGTATGATTGAATTTGTAATGATTATGCATCTCTCGTAGAGTACGATGACTTCTTTTTCACTAATACTAAATAAAGAAGTAAAGTATACTTTTATCATATTCGTGTAAGCAATGTGTTTAAATTAAACTGTTCAACGATTTTTTTTCTTATTTGCCTACCTTAATGTATGAGAATTTTGCCGTATACACTGGCAAATATCATCTTGTTTGATAAAGTTTCATAGAAAATCTTGCTAAATGTTCTGAAATTTTTATGATTACAATTTTGAAATAGATAAGGAGACATCAAAAAAAAACTATACCATTTTTATTTTCTCTAAACAATCTGTTTTACTGTGAAAAAAGAAAAGCGTTGAGGAGTTTGTTGAGTAAAACATGTGAATTATATGTGGAATATTCTTTTTTTTCTTTTCGTTTTTCAGTTTGCTTTTCACACGTTTGGGCCTATTACTGCTAGCAATTGAACTTAAAGATGATGAGAAGAAAGAGTGTAACATTGCAATTAATCCAGCTCCAACGACAACAATTCAACCGCAGACACAAGGATTTTTCATAGCTCAATCAGCTGATGAAGTTAAACGGTATGATCAAATGTTGTAGCGAAACTTACGTTTTGTTTTTTTAAATTTTGTTATTAAATTAATTTAATTTTTTTCACTTTTTTTGTTCTAATTATATTTTCAAATGAAAGTAGATAAAAATGAAATGAAATTATAGAGCATTTTATTGGTGCAAACAATGCCACGAAGATATTATGGATATATCACTCATTAAGAAATGCAAATGTCGAAATTGTAAGCTTTTGTTTTGAATTTGATAAAGTTTATTCGGTTATTCATACTTTGTAAAATTTATTGATCAATTCATTGCGATATGTTTATATCTTCTATTATTGGCATAGTTGCTATATTATCCGTTTCTTTATATTTTATAAAATCATCATTGAAAATGAAAAATATGCTTAAACAATTTTATACATTTCATCGTTTATTGCTTTTTGGTTTCTTGTTTCTTTCTTTTATTTTCAAAATTTCACATTTTTCAGTAGCTCTTTTCCGAAAAGGAACAAAACAAGTGCAGTTATCCAAACGAATTGGTTAGTTTTTAGCATAATCGGTAACATTTACACTATTATTTATGTATTTATATCTAGTAAATAGTTCACTGTTTTATTAAATGGTCAATTTAACTGTAAAATCAATGAGTGGGCAACGAAAGAATACGTTTTTGTTGCTTACAATGAAAACGAAAAACTTGACGTTTCTACAAACAGTTTCAGACAGCGATACGAAAAACAACTATCTAAACGCCTTGGATGATGTTGGTAATAAGAAATGCTTTGTTTTGTTTTTGCTGGCCAACGTTTTCGATTGCTTACAATTTGGACAATTTAATCAATTTTGTTTGTTTCGTAGTTTCTATCATTTTAGTGCTTCTTTTTTTTCCATATTTTCAGCTCGTGCAACACCTATGTCTAACGCAGCAAATAATACAACGGTACAATTGCGTAGGATTGATGAACGGTTAGTTCAAAATTAACATTCTCTGTAAATATTTGAAGGTATTCAGGCAATCAAAGTTTAAAGTAGTAAAATGACTAAACGTAGGATAAATAATTACATATATAATTCGATGATATTTAACAGAATGCAGTGGAGATAATGAAACAATAAATGCTTATTGTTACAGGCGTTCGTTTGGGCGAAAAAATTCATTAAGTTTGCCTCCAGAAGGTCGAATTATTGACTTCAGCAAGGAATTCGAGCAACAAGATATGAAATACGATAGTACAGGGATGTTCCACTGGTGTCCGGCAAGGACACTTGAAGAATGTGTTTTGGTAAATGACATTATTCAGGAATTGCCATGGTTGATGACTGTTCGAATGGGAGAAAGATCAGAATGAAGCTGAAAATTTAAGACCCTGCCATTTTGCATATCTTTTTTGCCAATTTTCTAAAATATTTCTTTGAAAATAATAATTGTAAAAAGGTGAAGTTGCAACGTTGTATGAATAAATATTCCAGAACATTTTTGAGTGCATATATATATATATATATATATTACAAATTTTTTTAGGATCGTCATCAAGCAGCTATGACAGTACTCAACGGGCATGTGGTTGTTTGTTTATTCGCCGATCGTAATTCACCATTAATTGGTCTTCGCAATTTTGTCATGCCTCTTCGTGCCTCAAATTTCCATTATCATGAACTCAAACATGTTGTTATTGTTGGGGACGTGGAGTATCTGAAAAGAGAATGGAAAACTTTGTATAATCTACCAAAAATTTCTATTTTAAATGTACATTTTAATTTATTCCTTTAAAAATGAGATGAATGTAGATGAAGCTTTATCTCTTACTGTCGTATTATTCATTTTGACAATAGTTTGAGTGTTTATGATCAGGAAAAAAGTGACGAGAATAATGATATATAGATATTATTGATGATAGAACAACTGGAAAACTAAATTACAACTATATTTAGTTTTAACTTTTATCTCTCATTTAAACTCTGCTACTTCTTCCTCTGATGTAAGTCAAATTTTCTATCAATATTTAGCAAAGAAAATTATCAGTTTCACAAACAAAAAAGATGACGTGAACTCTTGTTACGGTTTACCATGGTCTTACAATTCCCATAAGTTCTAGCGAACAAAAAGATCATATTATTTCAGGGATCGCCATTATCACGAGCAGATTTGCGAGCAGTAAATATAAATTTATGCGATATGTGTGTTATTGTATCAGCTCGTATACCAAATCCAAATGAAGATCCAACACTTGCCGATAAGGAAGCAATTTTAGCATCATTGAACATCAAGGCTATGCAGGTTTATTGTCCACTGGCATTGTTAGAATTCTTTAACTATGTACAGACTACATTTGTCGTTGATGGTAAAGCCTAGCATCAGTACTTTGAGAAGAGCAGATTCATTTACCTAATTTGGTCTGTTTGCTGTAGATGACCCAGGTATTTTATCTATCCTTTAGTTCTTAATACATTGTCCAGGATTTGCTAGACTCTTACGTCTTATTGCTTTAAACTGTGCTTAATCCTAAATCCCTCAATCACTTATAAATGTCATTATTAAGATCAGGTTGTCTTTTTCTTACAGATATTGTTCGGCGACGTAAACCGTCGTCTACTTCTTATTCAGATCCCCCTCCACATTCTATCGATGATCATGTTATTTTCAATTTCCAAGTGCCATAAACACCAATGCAACTATTACTTCATTTCCAGTTTGATGATACACTTGGTTTTTATCCGTTACGACAAACTGGTGGGACCGTTTCGCCGCTTAATAGTCCGCTGTCACTACAAAAGAAAGGGGCCCGATTTGGTACTAATGTACCAATGATTACTGAACTCGGTAAATCATTATCCTATCGTTCTAAATGGTTGAAGCCTTCGTGACTTTTCACCCGATCAACTAAAACCAGACACATTTCCATTACTAAGTTCTAGATGAGTTCCTAAATTTCTTAGAAGTCAGCTGGTTATTGTTTGTTTGTTTATTTAATGTTTTATTGAAGTTAACGATTCCAATGTACAGTTCTTGGATCAAGATGATGATGATGATCCAGACACCGAGCTTTACCTTACTCAACCTTTTGCTTGTGGTACTGCTTTCGCAATATCTGTCTTGGATTCTCTGATGAGCACTGTAAGTCCCTCCACAAAAATGAAAACAGAATTTGGCGCAAGTAAAAACTACAAGACACCTTCTCTCTCTAATTTTGCAGACTTATTTTAACGACTCTGCTTTGACGCTGATTCGAACACTGGTAACAGGAGGTGCCACACCGGAAATGGAGCTAATATTAGCTGAAGGTGCAGGATTACGAGGCGGATATAGCACACCAGAAACATTAAATAATCGGGACCGATGTCGAATTTCACAATTAGCTCTACAAGATCGCCCATTCGAAGGGATTACGGTGATTTTCTTTTCTTAAGTGATTTGAATTTGGCGTATTTGGATAACTGCCATAAAAATGTTAAAGGAAGTGATTTCAGACGGGTAGTTCCTACGGCCAAATGTTCAGCACCGCACTAAAAAAGCATGGACAACTTTGCATCGGACTGTACCGATTACACGATCAAGCGGCGGCCGACTCTAATAAACGATATGTAATTACAAATCCACCGGCCGAGTTACGACTATTATTAAGCGACTATGTGTGTTTTGTTTGTTCTATTACAACCTTTTAACTCATTCTCTATAAAAAATACTGTGCCATAGAAATGCTCATTAAAACTGTTTTAATTGAATATCAAATATCAATAAGATACATAACAATGAAAGAAAATCACAAACGAAGTGCAACACCAATTCAATGAAGTAATTCTTATTTTTCAGGTTTATGTGTTGGAACAATTTGATCCAGGTTTGGAATACGAGCCAAGGAAAAATTTCCTATGATTTTTTGTGCCAATCTACTTTTGTTATTTCATTTGAAAATGATGTAGCTCAAGACTGCTCTACCTGTAACATCCGATCGAAAAAGAAGTCTCCGTCACTATATGGAATGTGTATTATGGCGAGCTAGAAGCCATTGTTTTGCCTGGTATTAGAAGGAATGTGTACAATACACAAATAAATAAATAAATCACATGTAAAATTTGTAATAAATTCTTTTCATATACAAATTCACAGGACAACAAACAAGTAATCAAGTATTTAATTAAAAAAAAGAAAGGAGCCTTCATGTCTCCCATTATTTACCATTTCTCATTCTCACACTATCAGGATTGCGCATCTGCTGGATATCTTTATGCAACGTCTCGATTAAGCGTTCTAGTTCCTTATTACCACCTAGACTGTTAATATGCGAAACCAGCGTGTCGTGTAGTTCTTGTAAACGTTTCAAGGTATATCTAAAAGAGGTATTTCGCAAGAGATAGATTTTTCACAAGTTATTAAATAGGAGAAAAGTACTGAAACTCATGATGCGCAAGCAAAGCGCTTAACATGGAAAAATGTTTACCCGAACGCTCCTCGTTCTTCTATAATTCGTATGCAGTGTTTCTTAACTTCCATTTCTTTAGGCTTTTGACGTAATATATCTGAAAGATTAATCACAAACCAGTGGAACAAAAAATTTTGACATATCTTGAATCATTCCTTAAACAGTCAAGATATTCCATTTGAGCTACGAAAATATTTATTTGGTATAATATCTAAGATGATTACTAATAATTTCGTCGTCGTTGTTTTTTTTGTTAATGGCAACTATAATGGGGAAAGAGAACTTCCCTTCCGTGAGATCTTCAGCAAATGTCTTCTGTTCCGCATACGAGTGAGAACAAAGATTGATGTAATCATCTCTGCAACATTTATCTAAGCAACTAAAAAGAATGAGGCGGAAAAAAAGACAAATTGCACGAACAAAAACTTTGGATGCGGAACAGTTACCTGATCTGAAAATAAACAGCCAAATCTCTTATCAACGGTTTAAAGTCGTATTGCTTTTTCCCGAACAATTCCATCAACTGTACTGTCAGAGCGAACAAACCACCCGTTTCTGAAGAATTTATTGCAAGCGAAATGAATCTTCGTCAAATCTAGTGAGGTAAAATTCACAGTTTATATCCTGACGGTTAACACATACTTTGTACCGCCATTTGCTCATACTGCTCCTCAGTTGGGCATTGAACTATATCTCGCCAATACAATTCCTTTCCCTGTCCACGATGTAGCTCCAACAACTGTTCTAAATTTTATAGGATTAAGCACAGAGCTAATACCATAGTGTCACTATTTTCATGTAAACCTTTCGAACATCGCTCCTCGTTTTTTAGAATGGAAAATTATCTCAAAATCAAGTGAGTCGGACTCGCTCCATATTCTCAAAATCTTTACCAGATTTAAATTCTACCTTCTAAAGTTGTGATGGCACGTAAGAGAATTACAAACTCAAACACAAAAGAAAATAATTGATAAAAACCTGTAAAGATCTTCGCAGCTTCAAATTTGCCCAACAACATGCACCTAGAAAGTGCTGCAAAATACATATAGTTCGCTGTGTTGATCGTACGCGGAATCCCGTAAATGCTATGTGTTACCGGTAATCCCCGTCGTAAAAGCGAATTATCTTCGATATCATCAATCCTGCAATTCTAACTGATACAACGAACAAAAACACGCCACATTATTTTCGTAAGTGAAGATTTTGAAATTTTAAAATCCTGCATAATTCCGAAGAATTCAAGCAGTCGGAATTACTTTGCAACAACCTCCTCATAACCAAGCAACACATAACCTTACATACATAAGTGATGCGTTGTGCAACATTTCCACCACAGTCATGATGGCATCCAGTACTTGCATGTCAACTTGCAACCAAAAATTAAATGCTCTTGCTAATTGACTCCTTAACCGCTTCCCAGGTATCTTCAATATATATTCGTATGGTGCGAATAATTGTGCCACATCATCCGCCATCTCGCAAGAAAACTGGAGCAAACAACTAATTAGAAACCATACGATACCAATTTTAAAAAAACTACCGAAAAATGCACGAAAAAGAGAAATGAAGTCCCACAATTCAAAAGCATGATGAATAACTCATTACGATTCATTTTATCACAAACTTCAAAGATATCTATCAGTCGCTGTTCGGTATATAGTTAACAAATGTATTTACATTAGGAATAATTTTTATTTACATTATACAATTATATGAGACATAGCATATGAAATCAACGTTGCACTGCTGTTCCGGTTTCTCGAACATATTCCACGCATTTGCTAGGGTCTGTTGGGAAATATTTTTGGCATCGAGTCATTATTCTTTTAAAGGCCTGAAATGCTCACACTAAGTTTTCAAGGTTACTACATATTAACTGATAAAATATTATCTTACTGACAATTCTACCTACCATTCCGGACAAATTTTTCAATGTTTTTCTAATTTTTTGAACTGAATAGTACAATTACATTCAGCATTTTATCTCCTTCCAAAACAAACAAAAAATGACAGCATTAACATGGATCTCATATGAGAGTAAGCTCAGGTAAAATACCCTAAAATCATGTTTTACCAATGATATTCCGTGAAAACCTGTATATATTTCCTTTGTGTCTCATCATTAAGTACATGGGCGATATTTGAAACATAGGCCTTTGCTGAGCCAGGTCTCTGATGCAAACCAGACCTTGTGACACCCACAGGCCATGGAGCATTACCTATTGCCATTTCCATATATGCATTATTTGCTCTGCAATAAAACAATAATCTGAATATGTAGATTTTAAAAAACGAAAAAATTCCTCAAAAGGAAAACAAAGCCATCTCACTACATTGCCAATACATTTCAGCAAACAAACCGGATATAATCGCGATCAATTATAAGAAGACGACAAATTTTTATCAAATGTTCTCGAATGTCAGCATTTACATTGTGCTTCTCCAGATTTTTCATTAATGGGCGAAGATGTTCCATTGTTTGCTTATGCATCGTTGCTGCCAACTTGCCTTCTGCCGATCTGAAATATTAAATTTTGACTTTTTCCTCAAACCTATCCTGCTAAGCAAGAAGCAAACAAGGCAAACTCATTGCCATTCATGCACAAATGAGGTAGATTCAAAAAAATTTTTTGGTCCAAAATGCTGAAATACAAGCGCTTAACATCCCTTGATAGTCAATACAACTAACAGCTGCCTTATCTCAAATAAACCCAAAAGAATCCCATAATCAAAAGAGTATCATACCTTTTTTCAACCTCATCGCGGGCATTCAGTGCTCTACCCCATCGAGTTAATATGTAAGAAAAGAATTCACGAATAACATCACAGTCTCTATTTGGATTATCATCTTCACCCAGTAACTGAGCATTAGCTTCTATTCTTTCCCAAGTAGTATCAGCTATGGAGTTTGGCATATCAACATCGTGTTTACCTGGAAACCTTGCACTGTACTGATTGGAGCAGAAATTGAACAAGAACCATATCTTAATTTATGTGGTCTAACGTAATCAAGAAGTGACATTAAAACATAGATATTCATTTCGCAAGCGCAAAATAAACCGCAAATATACATGAAACTAGACCTCGAATGCCTTAAATTCACTAAACTTGATATGTAATAGCTGTAAAAACCAGATAAGTTTTGAAGTAAATTTAGCTTTCTAAGTTTATAAAATATTCGAAGAAACTAGCAGTTTCCAATTGAAATTCGACTATCTCAAAGATTTGACTCCTATGTGAAACATAATATGGAGCACTAACCAGTATACTGCTCCCCTTTGATAACTTCTTCTATCAGTTCATGGTCTACCTCCTTCATAGCAGACTGGAAATCATTTTTCCATCCCTCTTTCATATCAGGCTAAAATAAAAACATATGGGCCGATAAAACGAAATCAAACTTCATGTAAATTTAAGCAATATAAATAACGCTATTAAGAAACGAGAAACCACACATTGTAAATGACAGAAAACCAAAAACTTACTTGCTCGATTTCAAGTTTGCGAAGACGAGCTCGAGATTCTTGTTCTGTTTCACCAAACAGCGTGATCGGCTGACTCCGACTCCTCAACCTTCTGATGACATCTGTTCGTGGCAAATCATCACAGCTCAATTCCGGTTCAGTGCGTATTTCCTTCACTTGATTTTCTTTCCGTATCGAGGCTTCACTTTTCGTCTATTAGAAGAAACATTAGTCCATAAAAATACGACTTTATAAATCTGCACCCCAAAAAATTAAAGGTACAACGTTTCGTGTCAGAGAATTATAGATACTAATCCCTAGCTTCCAGTGTGACACGGCACTAAATATGAACTTACAACAGCTGCAGGAGTTGGTGCTACTGTTCGGTGTTTCGCTTGATAATTCTCTCGATTCTTCTCTTCCTTCTGGAGCAATTCGCTGCGTTTCAAATATTTCTTATTTGGTATCTGTAGCAAACCATAACTTATTTAAGACTCACAAATCCTTTTTATGCAAACACATGTACTTCCTTGACTTAGCAGTTTTTACCCAACATCTTGTTATGCAAAACTTCATAACGTAGTGTCTCTGGCAAATACTGCTGCTGCTACCAATCACATTTTAAGGAAAAACAGTACACGTCGAACACTTCACTTCATTAAAAGTGAATAATTTTAACCAAAAAAAAGAACAGATGAACGTGCCTCAACTTCTTTAACTTGCTTCCTCTTGCGCTCAATTTCCATCCTCAAAATATCCATCTCTACCTGAAAATGATAAGGATGATGTATTCTAACGATCACATAATGTCTAGAATACCATCCGGAGCGCCAGAAAATGAATTAACTTCATTAAGGATAACATCATTATTCACTTGCTCTCTCATTCCATGCGATGAACTCAAGAAATGCCCATCACACCCTTAACTCAGTAGACCCACCACCGCACAACATCACAAACGACAAATTCCGATCGAGTTAACGATGTAAAATTGTTCGCAACCCAAACACGAACCTGCCGTAAAGTACTAGAACTAGAACGAGAAACACGAGTTGACGTTTATCAAGAAGTATTTCTGCTCTTTTAATAGTGTATGACTGAATCTCTTTAAAAAAGATTATCTTTAGATTTTTTCAACTTCTTCATATCATGCTACTTTTCTTCACCCTCCAATGTTCCAATCTTTCGCTTAAGTGAGGTCGTTTTACTTTCCTGCCCTTTGCTGTTGCATCACAAATATCTATTTGTTTCACTGTTGCATCCAGTGGTCCCGTGTTTTCCTCTCCTGTTCGCATACTTTACGTGACGTAGTAATGTTTTACGCTATCACTATACGTAGCAGCGTTGTAGCAATGATAAATTAATAAAAAGTAATTATGAAACCAAAAACTAAACACACCATGTAACGCGTCATCAACTTTACACTTTCTCTAAACCTCTTCATCAACTTGTTCAACGTTTTTCTTTTACTTTCTGAGTGTGCGAAAACTTAAATCCATACGGAGAGAGATTTTGAAATTTTGAAACAAATGAGTAATCTGGGCATCATAGATTAGTTCAAAAGATAAGCCTTCTAAACATCGTTCACAACTAAGATAAAATTTTTTGAATGTTATTTGCCACAGATGAAACTATGGATTTCTATTTCTTGAATTCAAAGGAGAATTGAAAAATTTACTTAAATAGCTTATTTTGGCTATATTTTAATGCTTCATTAAACAAGCATAGTTCTAGTAAAAAATGATAAATAATTTATTCAAATTAAATTTATTAAATCGACGTATGCTTGAATAAAATGGAAGTTATAAGTGTCTTTGCTTACCTTGGTGTCTGTGAGAGTAACATTACATTTGTGATACTATTTTTCCTGTAAAATTTATGTATTTGTTGAGAGTAAATTAGAGTAGGATGATTTTTTTTTCTTCGATCTCGATCTCTGGGTTCTTTAGATACGTCTATATAGTGGAAACAAGTACAGTTGAAGAAATCAGGTACATTTATTCTCTTCCTCTATTGATATATTGATATATATTTGGTGTATGTTCAGATCTGTTGCTTGTATATTAATTGTTATTGTGTCATGAAATGATTCGGTCATTTGAACAAATTAACAACAAAAAAATGATTAGTGAATTTCAAATTGCAACGTATAATTTCATTTTATTAAACGAATAAAATGGCTTTACTATTATTTGAGGTAGACATGAGACTGAAAATTTGAGAGATGCTTGATTATCATCACTTTTCCTATTGATAGCTAAAATGATGATAAGTGCTAGAAAAAGTGTTGGTACCAAAAAAAGAATGTGTTGATTTTTTTTTTTTTTTAGAAATAACTTCATCTAATCATTCTGTTATTAAGCAACAACAGGACGATTTCGCATTTACTAGCGCTGAGGAATTTGTCAATTGATATAAAAATTTTAAATTAGAAAATTAATTAGTAACAAAACGATTAGATGAAGTGATTTCTAATTTTTTTCCAACTATTTTCTTCATATCTCCTCAATCGAAGTTTCAACTGTTTTATATCATTTTTCTTGCTGATAGTTGCATGCGTAAAACTTTGTATGTTGTCATTTTAATCGATTATGAAGAAGGAGATGGATTAATCGACAAATTATCAGGTGCATGTGAAATAGTGTTGTTAAACACTGTACTGAATTTGAGGAATTTATCAGTTGATATTAAAGTTTAAAATTAGAAGATCAATCTGGGAAAAAGTTCATTCAATAGAGCAAGAGGTTAGAGCCAGTGTAAGAAGATTTCAGTGGAAGTTGCACAATGGTACTCTCAGATAATTTGAAATAGGTGAAAGAAAACCACTGACATGTAATAAAAAAAAAGAAACTAAATACGAAATAGATAAAATAAACTTCCTGCACTTCTTATTACACATAAATAATTCTTGAATTTTCATTTTAAAATAGCAACGAACTCATTAGATATATCAATATGATTAATGTGTTTTCACATTAATTTGTAATATTTGGCATTTATCAAATTTTCGATTGAAGTAAGTTTTGGCGAGGAATATTAATGACTTTTTATAACAGAACCAATTATCAGAAGAAAAGAAAAATCATTTAGTCGTTCTGATCCGACTTAGCCACGAAGTACATTTCTTTTTCTCCGTTAGGATAGATGATATTTTCGGAAGACGGCTTTTCTCGAGGTTTTTCGAAACTGTTGATCCAGCATTTTTCTCCGGAATCATCCCGACAATTTCAGGATTACACCCTAATTGACAAACATTTCGACCGTCGCATTCACTGATCAATGAAGGTGAATTAGCGTGATTTATGCTTTTCTGCTGAAAATTATGCTCATCAATAAAACGTTAATGAACTATTTGTCTATCTATCATCAGTATATAAAATATATAGTAAAATATAATATTTCCTGGATAAGTTGAAAAGCGAAAAACGTCAGAAAAATTTATCCTAATAAAATTGAGCAAAATAACGCACAATTAAGCAAATACTGATATTTCAAGAATTTGATATTGTGAAAATAATTAACAATAAACAAAGCATAATCGAATTCATAATTATACTGTCACTAAATTACAGCATACCAAATATGGTAATCTGGATGGATTGATTGATGATGATGATGATGATGATGGTCGTTTCGATATTGTTGAGCGTTTTTCCATGTAATGCTGTTTGGCACTGATAATTGCATAATCAGATGAGCCACTATTATGAGAGATTGAGGTGTCACATTTAGCTAATTCATTTCCTAAAATAATTTGCAAGTATTTAAAGTATGGTATTTTAATAATTTTAAAAAGTAAAAAAAACAAATTTAAAATCTTATTTCCAGTTCATCTTTTCCAGTAAATTTTAGTTACAAACCACCGAATGAATCCAGTGTTCCTCGATCGATAGTTCGCGATCGTTCGTTGAAATTAACCCGTCGTCTCATAATGGGTGTAGAAGACGGACTATGAATGATGCTATTTCGAACATCTTGTAATGACGAAACAATTGATCGTGTGTGATTGTAATTCATTAAAGGATGTAAGCTAAAAGTAAAAAGTAAATTTTTTTCCTTTAAATTATTTAGCAAAGTTGTTTTTTTTTCTTGCAATGAAATCATCAGGTTGAAATTATTTTAATTTTCACTTTGAAATATTAATTACAATGAAATAATTAGCAAATTGTGAAACTTCATTCTCAATTTATTATAATTTCCTATAAAATCCGACAAAAATGCAAGATAGTAATATTTGTATCTTAATTTCATTTCTTCCATTTCATATAAATATGATCGATCAATTTCCACATCTATTTTTGCAAATTTTAGATAACAATTATATGATAAAGAAAAAAAAAGTGTGAGGAATACAAAATAGTTACTTCAATATGGAAGATGACTTTTTCACATTATTTTCAATTTTTTAATAATACAATCACCAAGATATGGGATATTTCTAGCTGCTGACGTGTGACTTTCTATTTCTACCAAACTCAAATTAAATAATTGAATTTAAAAGTTTTTGGAAATAAAATTTAAATAGTAATTAAAATTTCTTGAGAAACTGTAGGTTATAGCGCTACATAATCCTCTCAATTCATCAACACTTACCTAACCGGTCGTCCAGCTGACTGATTCTTGTGAATTTTTTGTGATGTGTAAATTTTGTTAGAATTTCGAAGTAGCTGTTCTCGATGTCGTATTGAAGCACCTTTAATCTTTGCTAATTTTTGCTTTTAACGAAATGTAATTATTTCATATTTATTAACTTAAATTACTGTTTGATATTAATCATCAATTCACCTTGTTGTGGTATAACAGTTGTAGTATTTTGTAAATCATCCCTAGCATGTGGGCCTGAATTTAAAGTACCGCCGCGTTCAAGTTGGGCTTTATTTGTCCCCGTAAATTCGGATATTCGTGATAGACCTTAAACACATTGGACAAATAATGTAAGAACAAATAATTTCTAATGATAATAACATTAAGTACAAAATTTATGTGTTAAATTATGCCTTTTAAATAGTTTTAAAAGCAGACATAAACCTAATTTTTCAAAAAAAGTATAATAGGAAAGCTTACATCGAGCATAGTCGAATAGTCTCAAAAATTCATTTTCAATACTTTGCTCATTTTTTTCAACTTCCGATTCCATAGCACAGGAATCAGAACGACGATGTTTCCGAATTCGTGATCCGTGTAATTTAAATGGCAATAGGAAATTCATCTCTGGCTTAATCTAGAGCGAAAAAAATTTTAATTAACCAATTAATAGTTGAATTATTGTGGAGACGGTCACTATCGATTGTAATAGTTACGATGAATACTTCGATTTAGCAAAGAAATTTTTGTTAAATGTTGAAATTAAAATTAATTGACGTACTGTTTTTTGTAGCAAATCTTCGCCATGATATGAGGCAGGTCGTGATGGTCGACGTCTGGTCGCTTCATAAAGTTGCAATTTCAATCGCTCCAGCTATAATTAGCTTACGTAAAATTTATGTAATTTAAAAAATCAATGATACATCATACACCTAACTTATGCTATATTAGCAAAATTTCTGATCAAATATACCTGAGTATGAATTATAAGTAAGGATGATTGCGCACGCATCACTTCAAAATCTGATCGATTGGCGTAAATGTTTTTTTCGATGTAAGAAGCACGAAGTTGACCTAACTGAAAAAAAAACAAATTTGAATAGTCCAGCGTCGTAATTTTAATAATTTAGACTTTTTAACAAAAAAAAAACTATTTTTTGTAGAAATCAAAATTAATAGCTAAAGATATGATCAAAAAAAGAAAGTAAGGAAAGTAAGAACCTAGGAAATGTTACTATTCAAAAATTAGCTTAGATCAATTTAATCTTTATAGCTCAAAAAAAACATCATTGTCAAATAATATTTAGCTATTATTTTGTATACTATTTAATTCATTAAATTCATCTTTAAATTCTCGCAATAAATTTAAAATTAAAATTAATCAACAAATAATCAGTTGAACCTTTCGAACAATGCTGATAGTAAACGTATACAAAGCATCATATGAAGGCATTATTTCCAGTAATTGACGAATACGTTGATCATTACTGCCAATATCTGTAAATTATTTATTTTAGAAAAATAAATGAAAAATAATCAAAATGATAATTATCACTCACCTGATCCTTTATCTTGCAATATGGAAGAATTATTTTGTTGTAATCTTTCGATATGCTCTAAACATGCCTGATAAGCATTTTGCTCTCGAAACGATTGATTGATAATCTAAAATTTTAATCAATTAATTAATCGATAAAATTATGAAAATTCATAATATATTATAAATGCATATGTATATTGAAATTTCAACTAACCGCTTGACTATTTCTCATCATTTCCGCTTTCACAGCCTGAAGTTTACTGTCGAAAATTTTCAACTTTTCTTCCACACTTTCAATTGTAGCTTTTGCTTTTGCAATTATTCGATCATTGATTGATAATTTTTCCAATGCTTCGTTAAGACGACAACGATTTCGTAGTATTCCAAGCTGTATGAAAATGAAAAAAAAAAGCGTAAGTTAAAAAAAAATAACATAAAATAAACAAAATTGTAATTTTAAAAGTTTTACCTGCTTCTGAAGCGTACTCATTCGTGTTGTTAATTTAGAATGTTCCATTGATTTCTCACGTAATTGCTCAATTAATTGATTATTTCTATTTTTGATCATTATCAATTCATTTCGTACCATTTCATTCTCATCAAGAATTGCTCGATTATCTATAAATGCTCAGCAATTTTACAGTAACAATTAAATGTTTAAATGGTAACAATTAAATTTTTTTTTAAAATATTTCGACAATTTAAATTTATGAACTCTGCAATAAAACAACTCTTAATTTTAACTTTAAATAAACATGCATTAATTTTTATTTGTTGTGAAATTTAAAAACTTTAAAAGTTTAACTTTTTTTTTCCCTTTTTTTTCGCTTGTAATAAAATAAAAACTTAATAATGAAATTTCATATTTGAGTAAATATTTTTAGTATAATAAGTACAGCAAAATTTTTATTTTACAATCTGTTAAAGTGATTAATGCATACCGAATATTCCTCGAGTTGCAATACGATTTCGTTGTACAGCAGCTGATTTGGTGGAATTGTTGAAATTTGACGAAAGAATTGTTTTTGGTGCAGTACTCAAACGTCCATGATTATGATGATGATAATGATGATTGTGATGATGATCACTTGCGTCACTTTCTTCACTGATCGTTGTTGTTGAATTCTTTTCACGCAAACATTTTTTATTTTCTTCTTCCCTCTAAATTAAATGGTTGGAAAAATGAAATTACTGTAGAAAGGAAGAAACGAAATGAATGAACTTACCTGTTGACTTTGAATGTGATATTGTTTGGGAGGTTGAAGGAATGAATGTTGCTTGCTACCGTTGAATTCAGCGTCATATACGCTCTTCTCTGTTGCTAGACTATTCTTACTATCAGTTGATGAAATAGTCCAATTATCTAAATACTAAATATTTGAAATATTTCAAAAAGTAAAAAGTAGTGGAGAAAATGAGAATAACATTGAAAAGTTAGGATAAGTAAAGAAAGGATTATCACGTGTATATTTCATCCTTTCATTAAATTTATCGTAAACGTTCGGTTAAATTATCACTTTGCGTGTTATTGTCGGTGGAATGAACCGAACTACTTTCGCTAATTTTACGTTTCCGTTTCTTCAGTACCACTTTGCACGTTATTGTTTCTTTCTTCGGTTCAACTGATTTTTCTTTCTTCTTTTTTAAACCAATTATTTCGAAGAAACCTGTTCGATTTGATACTAAAAATGTTGATAGTAATTTCAAATATCAGCATTTGTTCTTTTTTTTGCAATGATAAGCTTAAAGTTAATGGATAAGGATTATCACAGTTGATATTTAAGTTATCAGCAATAATTGCATGATTATAAATTTCAACTTTATCATCGTTAATTCTAAAACTGTTCAATTACTCTACTGTTCAATTACTTTTTTCAATTATTTTTGTCCAATTATTTTTACTGTTCAATTACTTTTTTTAATTTCATTTAATTTTCAACACTTCGACAATAAAATATTGAGATGACAAATTGAGACAAAAATTTTTGAAAAGTTATAAAATTTTTACTCATATTTTCGGAATGATCACGAGATGATGCTGATGAAGGGCTTGTTTGTTCCGATACTGATGATACTTTGGAACGTCTCACCATTGCGCGACTTCCACGTATCTCACTATTCCCATTTACATAATTTGGTAATGCAACCTAAATAAAAATTATATCTCAGAATGATTGCTTTTATGCTTAATGACCTTTTAATCTCCTACAATGATTTCCGTGTTTCAAAATAAATCAATTTAATTTTGAAATACCAAAATAGCGAAATGCATATCTTATCAATAATTTGTCAGTTTGTTACTTTTTACTATCAATTAAAATATGAGAGAGTATTGACTTCTGTAAAAATGGAATGTTCTGCATCAGAATCAGACGTTTCCGGTAAAATCCTTGGCGGAGCACCAGGAATTTGACATGTTGTTGTTGTTGTTAAAGTTGTTCGAAGTGGATCCGATACATCCGACGATATATCCGTTGAATAGGAACTTGCCGTTAAGCTTTCCTACAGAAACATTAAATGAGCAATTTTGGATTTTGCTACAATGATATATTGGAATTAAATTTGTAAATTTTAGATTAAATAAATCAAACTTTTTAAAGTTTGAAGAAAAAAGAGAAGAAAAAGAGCTTTGCTTATTTATTGTTTGTTGTGAATTAACACCAATCGCAATCACTACTGATAATATTAATTAGCACCGAGGAGCAAAGCATTTGTTAAACTTCTAGAAATGAACTTCCGAAAAAATTGTAAATTATTTGTTGCTTACAAAATGATTTAGTAGTTGAGCTATGCAAATATGCTTTAATTCATTTTAAAGTTAAAAATATCAAAAAAAAGATTTTTTTTCTTTTTTTTAAGAACTAAATTTAGCAAATGAAATATAATGTGAAAAATGGATAGAAGTTGAAATGTTCAACGGTTGTAAATTTTTGTTCTTTTTCGAAAAAGCCCTTGCTATTTTCAGTTGTACTGTAATCAATCAACCAATTTGTAATTGCCTAATTATCGGAAAATTTTAGCTATTTCTTTATAACTGTAATAAAGAAGATCTATGTTGTGATAATTGTTAAAACAATTTTGTTTTCATTTTATTATTTTCTTTTCAAAACTTGAATTATAAAAATAGAAAAAAAAACAAAAAACAAAAGAAAAAATTAAGAAAGTTATTTTATGTTCCATAAACTCATTGCTTTAATATTTCAAATAATACAGTATAATTGGTACAACAAAATAATATGCATCAGTTTTATAAATTTAAAGATATAAATTATTTTTGGATTGGAAAAAGGAATTCAAAATTAATATTAACAGTTTTTTACCTTACCTTATGCGGTGGTGTCGATAAGCGTTCACGTGCACCATTTCGCATCTCACATTGATGCAAAGTTCGTCGACCCATTATTTTCGGGATAATGTTACTTCGACCTTCCAATATAGCACTAACTCGATGGACAACACTACGTTTTGGTTCAACTGCTACACTAAGCCGATAACGTAATGCTTTATTCTCCCGACGAAGTTTGCTAATTTCACTAACCAAACCGCACAATGCTCCTTAAAAAAAAAATTTGTTTACAATAAAATCTTTGATCACAGATGAATAATTGTTAGCTTTAACAGTTAGTTTAATAGTTTAATGAACATGTAATTGCGCTTTAAACTGTTCACGTATATTTACTTGTTTTTTTTCTCTTTGTTACTAAATTTTTAGAATTATAAAAGACATTTTAAATTTTAATTAAATTAATTTTTTAGCAATTTTTTTACTATGCAAAATTGCTTTTATTTTAGATAATAATTGCAAGAAATTAAAGAAATCTATTGGCAACAAATGGAGGAGGAGGAGATGAGAGAGAGAAGAAAAAAGCAAGAAGAAGAAGAAAGAAAAAAGAAAAGAAAGCGAAATTTCAAGCCAATATCAGTTACCGTAATCGCAACTTGTTGAAATGTATGAATTAATTTTAATGAAATTTTATTTAATTAAGAAAAAAAAATGGCATAATATCTTACAACAATTTCCAAGGATGCTAATAAATAAAATGTACTCCTCTCATTTTCCTATTTCTATTTCAAAATTGCCTAAATTTTACTCATTTAGTTAATTACATCAAAAAAAACGAGAGGAAGAAAAAGTGATATTTTAGTGTAAGTATACAAATGAAAGATTAAATTTGCATTTATTAAAACTTTAATTAACTAACTAACTTTAACAATTCATTTAGTTCTTCTGCTCGGATTAGATATATTTATGCATTTTTTTTGTTTTGTTCTGTTCTCTGTTTCATGAAAAAGCATGAAAAATTTCAGTCGCACCAACGACCACTTATTAAAAGTTTGGATTGCTTTTGCAATTGCAGTAAATGACAAATGCAAAATGCTCATCTATTAATGGGAAATTTTCCAAATCAACAATGTTCAGTTCAGCTCCATAAACTTTCCATTAATTTGTGGAAGGAAGTGAATTACTTTTTTTTCACGAACATTTCCCATTTTCATTTCTATCATTCTCTTTTCTTCCTTCTCTCTCGCCCCCATCCTTCTCTCTCCCTTTCAATAATTTTTTGCTCTTTTTTCTTTTTAATTTAAAATGGATGATTTTTTCTTTATGTAAAAAAGAAACAAAAAAAAATTATTGCAGAGTGTATTGTTGTACGTACATTCAGTGTTGACGTAATTTAAAAAAAAAGGAAAAAGTTAACAAAAAAAAAACTTTTACTTTTTCCATCTTTTACGATTATTTTAAAGCATAAATTTTGTCGCATTTTCGAAATTACATTGAAACATTCAAATTTCTAAATATTTTTTATCAGTGCTGTAGAAAGTAATGACAATGTCGAAAAATTTTTAAAATTGTTAAATTAAATTAAATTTTTTTAATGCTTTAGTTTGAATATAAACATTTCACTTATTCATAATATTTTAGAAAAAATTACGTGTCAATTATAAGGTACTTACGTGTAAATCACTTTAATATTCGAAAATTTCATTTATTAAATCGGTTTTTGACTCACTAAATTCTTTGTTTTAAATTTACATCAATACTTTATTTTGAAGTTATTTTATAAATAATAATAAGAGTAATGCTTCAGCTTTTTTCTCCCTTTATTTTATGCTTGACAATTTTAAACTGATAATATAAAATAATATGAAATAAATTAATAATTAATTTTGTTTTAAATTATTTATCGATTTATTCCATTTATACATTCACTTATTGATTATTTATTTTAATTACTTTCACGGAAAAATAATAGTAACGATTAATTTAAAATATATATATTTAGCAAAAAAAAAAGAAAATTCAACAAACATACCTAGTATTGGAACTTCGTCGCATAATGATGTTGCATCAGGTAATTGACCTCGCATACATTCAAGCTCTCGTAGAAATTCATCTTCTTCACACTCATACCTGTATTTCAATCTATTACATGTAGTAGTTCAATTTATCAATACATTAATTAAAATTAAAATATCTTCCTAATTTTTTGCCTCTTTCATTTTCTAGCAGAAGATGGAAACGGATGGGTGTGGTATTTTTTTTTTCATAACTTCGCCATTTTAATATTTCACACATTTCAACTATCGATGTATTTGCTATGTAAAAAAAAAAGAAAAATTTGTCTTTATTTTTTGATTAAATTTTTAAACACAAAAAGTTATTTGTTTATTTGTTTGTTTGTTTTTTCTTTTAAATAATAATAATTTTCAAGCGTATATTCTCTATTCGTATCATTTAAATATAATGAATAAAACTTGCGCGTGCTTTTTTTTCTTTACCAAATGAAAATTTTCGATAAAATTGAATTTGAATTCCCTAAACAGCAGAATTTGTTCGTTGGTTTTTTTCTGCTTTTTTGAAAACATTTATTGCTTTGCTTGTGAGATGAAACAATTATTTATCATTTTCTGCTCGAAGAAATGATATTTGAATTATTTATAAGTGGCGGTTTTATGTAAAAGAAGTGCTATTTTCCTTTTTAGGTTCCTATTACTGCTAATGTCCGTTTGAAATAATTAAAATTATTATTTTATAAAAGATAGTGAGCGTAGAAGCTTGAGGAAAAGGTGTGTGGATGAAAGAAGAAAGCGAAAAGGATAGCAAATTAGATGAGCTAATCAATAATTATCAAATTTATTTTAAAGTTTTCGATTTCATAATTAGTTAAATAATATCATTTTGTTGTTGTTACTGCTGTTGCAGATCTTTTCTAATCACTATTATCATTTCTCTAGATTATCACTATTATCATTATCATTATCAAATTTAATCTGATATATTTTTTAAATTTTATTCTAGCAATTGAAAAAATAACCACTTTACACTTATCAATTGTAAATGTAGAAAAATACGTGTAATTAATTAGTTTCCTTCTTTTTTTTAATAAAATAAAAAAAAAGACTTCGTTTAGTACTGTTTATTATTAAATGATAAAGTTAATAAATTGCTACGAAGTGACAATTACTTTATGCTAAGTTAGAGTCTTTTTTTTTCGAATTAAATTTTTGATCTTTTTAATCGTTTCAGTGCAAAAAAACTTTTTGAAATTTTGTCTAAACAATGGAAAATTGTAAAAGGAAAACAAATTATATTCGTATAACAAATACACAAATTGCTAATTCAATATTTTTTCTTTTATTTAAAAAATTTTTCAAATAAATTAATTTTTCTTTCTTCTTTTTTAGAAAAAAAAAGGAATTTTGAACCATCTTCTTTTTTTTTTTGTTATTTATAGCTTGAAATAATTTTAGTTAAAAAATATCGTTTCATATTGATCACATTATTCTTATAATTTAACAATAACAACAAATCTGTAAAATTTCAAAACTTTCAAATGATTTTTAAAATTATCATATTTGGAATAAAAAAAAATTAAAAAAGAAAGAAACCTGGTGATAATATTTCGTATCACATCATCCGTTGGATTATCATTCATCCTACAATAATTCATTTTGTATTTGACAGTACAAATCCAATCAATGAGTTGAAAATTAAGTGATAAACAAAATGATAATAAAGCAGTTAGAATGGGATAAAGAGATAAGTGTGATTAAAATTTTCACACAGAGCTTCCTTCCTTTCATTCTTCCATCTTTCCTTCCTTCCTTCCTTCCTTTCCATCTTTCTTTCATTTCTCTTCAAGACAAATTCAATGGAATAGTGGCGGTGGTGGTTGTGGTAGTGATGGTGGTGGTGGTGGTGGTGGTAGTAGTAGTAGTAAGCTTTATGTGTAAGCAAGCCATCATTGATATATGTCATAGTGATAGCAGTGAAAATGAAAATGACCTCTGTGAAATTGTTTGCAATTCAATTTACCATATCTCATTACTTTTCATTCTTTCTCATTTAGCTAATTCTAAAATTTCTCCTTCTCTCTGCTACTTTTCCATTTTCTCCGTCTTCCTGTTCTCTTCTAAAATTATTTCCCTCTAATTTCATCCTTTTATAATTAATTATTCGATTATAATGTTCAAATTAACAACACATCAAATGTATATCATAAAATAGTTAATTTACAATAATTAAAAATTTCATTGAAATTATTGCAAAAACAATTATTGAATTATTGATAATTTCGAAAAATTCATATCAAATAGCATTTTAATGGCAAATAAATTAGCACAGTTGAAATTGTGTGTTTCGCTGTAATTTAAAATTATGAATAATTTTCATAATTTGTAATTTTTCTTTCTTTCTCCGCCCTTTTTTCAACTTTCACTTCAACTTGTATGATATTTTCAGGAATAAAATCTTACATTATTGAATATTCGTTTTATAATTTGGGCTCACATATTACGTCATCAAAATGTCCTAAAGAAATAAAATTTCGCGATTTTTTTTTCCTTCGCTTTACATCAACTTTTCTTGAACATTTCATTAGTCAACGATCAGCAAAACGTTTTATGTATGCAATTTTTAATTTTAATTTTTGAATTATTTCATTGTTTTTGTTCATAAAATTTAAATGAAAGTATTTATTTTATTTCCACTGCGTATAATTTGTCGTTTTTTTTTCAAAAAAATTTTGTTTTATTTTAAGCAATAAAATGTATCAAATTGCACAAATGGAAAAAAAGCTTTGAAAATTTTGAAATTTAAAAAATTTTAAACATCATCATAATGTATGTATGACAAGTACACATTGTTGAGATTTAGATCAAATAACTCATCAAAAACACTTGTTACGTGATTGATCAGTAACGTTTTGACGTGTATGCTTCAATGTGTGTTCCAATAACAAATATCTCTTCAATTTCATACAAATTAGCAAATTTTTATTTTGTTCAAATTTTGGGCATTAAAATTGCTTGTTATATGTGTGTGATGTATTTAATATTCATTAAACGATTGTTTTAAATTATTAAATTAACAAATAGTGAGAGAAATTCTCACAGGTAATAATAAATTATTTTTGATGACAAAAGAAGAAAGAGGAAGGTGAGGAAGAAATGTGAGTCTAAAAATATCAGCTCAAATTAATTTATCTAGATCATGATATCAGTGGTCATCAATAATATCACTGAGGAAATTATTTTGAGCAAAAAGTAAGAAACAAAAATTAAAGTTTAAAAATTTTTTGCAAAATTTATTTATTTATTAATTATTTTGCAAATTGTCCTTGCACATTAGCACATATAATATGCAATTTACTTATTGTGAAATTTTTTTTCTAATTTTTTATTCAATTTTTTTTTGTTCTTTGATCACTTTCTGATAGGCAATCAGTGGTGATTAGAATTTAATTTAAATATACTCAATCAGTGGTGAATTTAAAATAATACTTAAATAGTTAATTAAATTAATTGAAAATATCAGTAAAAAGTTTACATTTACCAAAATTTAAAATTTACAAATACAATTGAATTAATGCAATTCAATCAATTACATTAGGTGTGTGTAATTATGGTGGATAACACAATTTAACTTTTGGATAATTTCATTTCAATCGTTTGGTGTCAAATTTCATCTATGTGAAAGATATTTTATGTGATATCCTTTTACAAGATGTTTTATAGCGCTTTTATATCCTTTCTTATATCAGTCAACTAATTCTCTCTCGCATAATATATTGATGAATGTAAACTTTTTACTGATATTTTCAATTAATTTAATTAACTATTTAGGTATTATTTTAAATTTATAATTACTTTTAATTACAGTGTTTGTTTTTATTTCTGTTTTTTATTAGAAATAAGTTTAACAATATTTTTTTTTGTTCATTTTAAGTGTTATGATTATTATTTTTTACTTTTTTTTTATTTTTAAAAAAGATCAAAGCAATATTTCCATAAAATATCATGCATCTTTTTTATTTTTTTTTAAAAAAAAAAAGATTTTATAACAGCACAAATAATACATATTACCATAGTTATTAAAATTTAATTTAGGACCCACAAATTGATCAAATATTTGATGATTTTTTGGTTTAACAAAAAAAGCTCATCAATGTAATAAAATTTTCATTTTACATTATAACATTAAGTATGATAATTTCACTGTTTTTTTTTCTTGAAAAATAAATACCAACTTTTTTTTAATAAAATAAATTTACAGTTAAGCATTTACCAAAGAATAATAGCTTTTAGAAGGAATGCGATAGTTTCATAAAAATTTTAGTTAAATTTATTTTCGCCTGTTTCTTTTTTTTTTCCTTTATTTTACACCTAACTAAATCGAACTATTTGTCTATCCAACCGTTGTTCAGGTCTTAGTAGCACCTGAAAATATCACTTAACATTATATTGTATTTTTTTTTATTATCATCACATTATATATTTTTTTTTAAATTCTTTTTTTAAACATTTTTCTTTACAGTACCGATTGTGCATATCAGTTTTATTTGCAGTAACTTTTTTTTTTATCAAAAAGTTTTTCTTAAAGAAAAACGAATTCCTTTTTTCTCACATTAATGGAACAAAGAAGAGGAAAAAAAGCACAGAATAGGAAGAATTGAAATGACGGAATTTAATCAATTCAATCATTACTCTTTTATCATTTAATCCAATTTTAATTACCTTAATTTAATTAACAATTTTGTCTTGTTGTAAGCAAATTACAAAGATTAAATGCACTAACATGTATGGCAAGTAAATTTGAACCACTCATATTTTAGTGAAAAATTAAATTTAATTTAAAAAGAAACAAATAGCTAAATAATCTTGTTTTTTTCCTCTCCACATTTTTAATCTATGTTATTTTTATAAAATATATGACGTTTTTCAGTGTATTAAAATATAATTTAAATGTAATTTAGTGGAAGATAAAACACAAGAAATTTAAAAAATTAATTTAATTACTAGTAAAATACAAGAACATTTTGAAGGAATCAAAGATTACCTCTTTCATCATTCGTCTTTCCTTTACCTAAAATTAATCATTGAAGAAAATTTTTTTTGTGTGCAATTTTTGAATAAAATTTTTATCGGAAATAAACGGTGCAAAAATAAAAGAAAGAAAGAAAAACAGGAAGAGAGAACAATTTATGGATGAAAAAAATTCGTAGATTGAAAATCGCTAATTAAGAAGTGCTAATAATTCGCAAATCTTTTGTGAAAAAAAAATTCAAATTATAAAATTTTAATTGAAAATCTTTTCAACTTTTCTTTTCTTTTTTTCTCCTCCTTTGTTATAATATTCACCCAATGTTTCACATCTTTATGTTTACTACACTACCATTTGATTAAATTTCCTTCCAACGTTTTTAGTTATACTAAAATTTATTTTTTTTTAAAAAAAAATTAATTTAACTTGTGCTATAAACAGTTATTACCTGGATGAGACGAACAAAAGAATAAAATCCGAAAAGAAAGGCAAATCTTTCAGATTGCTTGATTTTATTTAACTAACAATGAATACTTATTCAATGAAATGCTTAAAAAATTTACATCTCAATTCTCCAACCGATAACTTATTTTATCAGGTTAGTAGTGATTGAAATTTTTCTACAGTTAAGTTTTTTTTTTTTTTACAAATACAACACTTCTTCCTATGCTATAAGTAACATTAAAAAATTATACATTAATTAATTTTAAAAAAATCTGTTACATAATAATTGATCAAATAGATTTGCCGTATTTATTTTTTATTAAAATAAAATATATTCGCAATTTATGAATTTATAAAATATTATTTCTTATTCTAAAAAAAAATGCCAATACCAATATCAATAACAACACAAATACAATATTATTTGCTAACAACAAAACTAAACTAATTAATTTAATTAATTTGCTAACACCTACGTGCATCGGAACTATCGTTTCAATTAATAGCAGTGAAACAATTTGAAGCGAAAGAAAAATGAAAAAATTAATTGCATTGTTTTATCAAAGTTTAACTTTTGATAACTTTGCAATTTTTATTTTTAATTTTTTTTTCAAACAAATTTACTTTATTAAAATTGCTACAATTTGTATATTTCAGAAAATTTCCTATCTTTTCTAACATTTTTTTCTTTTTACTTTTCCTAGCAAATAGCTTTTTACTATTAAATTTGTCGGCAACCTTTTTTTTTGCTTATGATTTAAATAAATTTACATTGAAATTAAAAGCTTTTCGTCGTGTATAATTGAGATAGTTCGATGGTCGCAAATTTTAGTCAGCTTAGCTTAATTTAGCTATTAAATAAAGTAAATATATTTGCTTGTTGCTAGTTGAAAAATTTTATACTTAAAATAAAAAATGGTGTACTGAAAATAAGAAATTTTATGTCTTAAATAAGTAATATTATGGCAGTGAAAAAAAGCACAATTTTTTTTATAATAATATAAAATGAGTGTTTTTTGCAAATAAGAAATGTAAAATAAATATGTGGGAAAAATTATTTGAAATTTTCAAATATTTAAAAACTTTAAATTACAAATGTTAGTAATAATATTGTGAAAATGAAAGAAATAATTACAAGCAATTAAAATATATGAAAATAATGAAAGAATTTTTTTATAATTTTGTTTTAATAAAATTATTTAATAAATTATAGATAATTTAACTAAATAAATTTGTAGCATTCATAAAAATTTTCCACACTTCAGCAAGTGTTCAGGTAATTTAATTATTCCAATATTTCATTCATAGAGATACATTTAGATACCTTTGATTAGATAAATGTAAATTTTTATTAAAGTAAGCCGAAAAAAAGGTCACAGTTTAAGTCTCAACGCCTCATTACATGTCACATATTAATTAAATTATGCATTTCATCGTTTAAAATGCTAATCATTTTTCCTTTATTATTTAAAATTATTTTGCTTTTTTTTTCTCTTTTCATTCGTTCGTTTGATGAACAAATGAATTTGCCAAAGGAAGAAGAAAAAAACAATGAAATAATTTAAAAAACAATAAAATAAAATATTTTTTCCTTTTCCTTAGGAGAATGTTTTAATTATCAATCAATCGCTTAGGTAAAAGAGTTGCGTAGTAAAAATTTTCAGTTGAAATTTTAGATTATTTAAAAATTTCAATAATTTAAGTTGCAAGCAGAAGTCACCAATTTTAGTACACACAGACTTCTTTATTTACTGGTCAGTTTATTTAGTACAATTTCTTCTAACATTACTATTTACATCAATAATACAATTAGTGAATCTAATTTAAAATCAAATTCAAAATTTATAATTAATATTTATCATTTAAAAATTATTTACATTAATAATACAATTAACGAATCTAATTTAAAATCAAATTCAAAATTTATAATTGACGTAATATAAAGTACGTAATATAAATACACCAAATAAGTTATATTTATCATTTAAAAATTTAATGAGTTGGAAATTTGCTGTAAATTTCCTTCCATCATTGATTTCATATGCATATACACGTACGTAATATAAATATACCAAATAAGTTAATACGAAATATGTATTAATTAAAATTAAAATAATACATCTGCGCATAACACGTTGGTTATTTGACATGTTTTTTGTCGTATAATTTCAACAGAACAACAACAAACAAAATTTAAATTGAAATTTTAAATTATTTCAAGATTTTAATTAACACCTTTTATTGTAGCTATCAAGCTAGTAATAATTGTATTAAATTGACTTTACCTAAAATTTTACCAGGGAATTCATAAATGATTTATCATAGTTTACATTCAAAGTGGATATTTTCATTTCTTTGTTTGCTATTAGTAGTTGTTTTCTTTTTAAAAAAATTTAACAAAACATGAAAAAATTTTTTGTTTTTCGTTCCTTTCATTATTCTCATGAAATTTCAATCAAAAAGCTTAATTTTAAATTTATGTCATACTGAAATATTTATTTCATCTATACTGCGTTAAATATAAAAATATTGCAATTATTTACAATCAAACGGTAAATACTTTTTTAGGTAACTTACTTGCAGTAAATATATTTCAATTATTTTGCAACAATTTCTGTTTTAAAATTTTAAAATTCATTCATAATTATTTGCAGATAACTTCCGTCTACCGTAATTTCAAAAAACAAAAACAAAGGAAAGAAAAAGGAAAAAAAAAACACAAAATTTAAAAAAAACAACAACAACAATAACTTACATGCAATATTTTGACAAACTATTTCAAAATTGTTGATTTTAGAAAATGAGAGAAAAATTTTAAATTCTAAATAAGCGATGAAATGATGAGAATGAGGGAAGTGAGATTATTTCCATATTTTAAATTATGTAACAAATTTTCCAATGCTTAGCAATGCATTTGATCGTTGCCAAAGTTAATTTTAATTTCAGCTTCATTTTAAAGCAATGCTTTAAGATATTCGAAAAATTTCGGTAGATTTTTACAATCATAACTATTTGAAAAAGTTGAGAAGACCCATGAGACGCTACTGAAATGTGTGCATCATCAATTTTTTTTTTTCGAGATTTGCTAAATTCGTCAATAAAAAGTGAAGTTTATTTTATGATTAGAAAAAACGAGGAATGGAAGAAAGGAAGATTAATGGCTTTTATTTTCAATCAAGTAAATGTACCAAACATGAAAGTTTGAAATCAAAAAGAAGCAAGCAGAAAAAATTGGAAATTAAAAATATCCCAAATGCTCATATTAGTATTCTCAGCATTTATTCATTCCATTTCCAAAATACTTCAAAACTAATTTTTAAATATAAAACAAAAAATCTGATGAAAGTTTTTTTTTTGGCATGAAATAGTATAATAAACTTTTTACATGTAAATTTTATTTTTAATTTTTACACTCAAAAATAATTTTCATTTCTTTTCCTAATTATCGAAATTTATTTGCCAGTAAAAAAAAATTATTTGCAGAGAGCGAGAAGATAAGAAAAAGCGAAAAACAAAAGAAAATGGTTGAATGAATGAATTTATATAACTTAAATTTAAAGAAAATCATTTTTTTATATTTTAATTATATTTTATAAATG
The DNA here is from genome assembly GCA_013365375.1 of Litomosoides brasiliensis. Lineage (NCBI taxonomy): Eukaryota > Metazoa > Nematoda > Chromadorea > Rhabditida > Onchocercidae > Litomosoides > Litomosoides brasiliensis. Next base: position 9,172 of record JABVXW010000412.1, on the reverse strand, counting down.
TATTCAATATTTTCAAATAGTGTGGCTGCAAATAAAATTTGTACTCAAAAGAGACAAAATTAAAATCAAAAACTTTAAAATTTCCATTCAAAATCTTATTTCAAATGACCTTTTAATTTTTAAATTTTTATTCAATTAGAACTTATTAATTTTCAAAAAGTGGAAAGATAAAGATTTTTTTTTGTTTTAAATATACAAACCATATTAATTTACTTTTTATTATTTAATGAGAAAAAAAAGACACTGTTACCTAATATCACTGAGCGATATGTGTTATTGTTATCATTTCAGACAGCATTTCCAGTCCAATTTGTTATCACAGTTATCGGTAATACATTAACTTTGTCAGTGCTACTCAGTCGAACTATGAGAAATCGGTAAAATTAAATATTTTTTTTCGAAATTAATTTTCATCTTTAAAAGTTCGAAATGCGAAACGTTACGAGATGAGAATGGAAAGGATGAAAATGAGGAAAGAAAAGAAAACAAGTGCACGGATAAATAATTATCAGATATCAATTAATTGTCATTTATCATTTACTTATCATTATTATCACTTATTAATTTAGGGCAAATCATCTATTAGCAGCGCTAGCATTCGCTGATATGGCTGTATTTATCTTCATGTTACCCACAGGTTTATCAGCGTTACAACAATTTTATGAAAGTACAACATTTCGGATAATTTTTGCGCATACAAAAACTCACTTTGCAGCACTGGCAAATTGGTTCTCGTGTTCTGCAATATGGTTTGTTAATTATTAAATTATATTTTAAAGATATTTGTAAAATTTTCAAAAACAAAAGTTCTAATTAAATTACTGGCCTTTTTATTTAATGTAATTTTATTTTAATTTAACTTTTTTTTTGCTAACTTTCAGGATTGTACTGGCAGTATCTGCTGAGCGATTACTGATAATTAAATTTCCATTTCGATCACTAAAACAATATCATGTGTGTAATTTTAGTAATTTAAAAAAAACCTAAATATGTAAATTTACATAATTAATTCTAATTAAAATTTTAGTAGAAAGAGAAAAAGGAAAGAACAATGAGATAAAATCATTAAATTCATAATTTAATGATGCAAATTTCATTTTTCTTCCCTTCAGGCATTAGAATCAATCACTATTGTAGCTGTGATATTTGCGCTCACATTACTATTAACAAGGTTATTTACTTTATACATCATTGTATACAAATGAATCATTTACAATATCCCTGGCGGATTCTGTACTGTAATGCTGGAAAAGTAAAAATTAAAGTTATTATCATAACTGTGATATTATATCAGTGATTTGTTATTTGACAGATAGGTAAATTTTGTACTGATCAATTAAGGATGTGATAGACTAAATTATTATCTATTTTAATAGCAATGATAAATGGATAATCAGGCGGTGAAATGTTTGATGCATGAAAGTATGAGTAATGCAGTAAGTAAATAAGGTGAATAGTTTAAATACATTAAATTTTGTTGTGAAAAAAAAATGAATTTTAGCTATCATCATTTTTCCTATAATTGTGCTATTCTATGGGTATGCAATATGACCCAGGTATATGTGAAATGTTTACCGGTAACCTGGAATTGGACTGAATTTGGTTTGGTACCATACTATCAACCATCTGATCGATTTATTTTTTACATTAATACAAGTGTTATTGCAAATGCTCTCATTGGCGTCATTATTCCCGTATTTGTTGTTGCTTTTCTTAACGCATACCTAATACGTCTACTGCAAATAAGAACCCGACAGGTATCATTTGTAATTGTTTTCTAAATTATATGCTTTAAATTTTAAGATCAAATTAAAATTTTTTGCACAAAAAGATAAAACAATTTTTGATAACAAATTAAACAATAATTTTATTAATAATTTTAATAATTTATAATTTTATCATTTAAATTGTTGTTTAAATTATGTTGTAATAATTTTATCTAACTGTATGATAAATTTTAATCACAAAAAAAACCGATAGTTTTATCAAAAAAAAGTGGAAAAGAGTTCAAAAAAGAAAATTTGAAAATTATTTAAACTTAAATTAGCATAAATTTTCAAGATGCACTAAATATATGTGAATAGAATTAGTCCTAAAAAATTCAAATATCGCAAAGGAAAAACTTGAAAAAATTTTTGCCATTTCATTACAGTCTTTAATTCGAGCAAAATAGAGAAGGAACAAGAATGATGAAAAATGTCTATTCAAAATTTCTCATTCATTGAAATAAAACAAAATTTAGATAAAAATTAACAAAAAAAAAATTAAAATTATAAATAGTAAATTTTAAAATTTAACTACAATTAACTGCAATAATCAAATTTTAGCTATCCATACTATAAATCCAACAACTGAAGAAATTAATTTTCTCAAAAAACAGCTTCTTTTTTTTTCCTCCTTATTTTCTCCATCGTTGTTAATTGCAATTTTTAAAGTCATACGGTAACTTATAGCAATAAATAAACATTTATTAATGAATGGAAAGCATTGAATTTTAAATTATTTTATATTATTGAATTTTTCAGAAAAAAAATTTACTTATTCAGATTTTAATATCAAAGTTAAAATTTTTCAATTTTATATTTATTAAGTTTTAATCATTTTATAGGCAAAAAATGATGCCGCATCACTTGGACAGGCAATAGGTAATTTTTGTGAACAGGAACGAAAAACGACAATAACGATCGCCGTGATCGTGTCCTGTTTTACGATAACGCAATTACCATCAGCAATACTGTTCCTCTACGAGAAGATAATTAGCGATGCTAAAACGGAAACGTTCGCTAAAATATCCTGTCTCACTAATTCGTTGGTACTTACCGGAAAAATGTTAAATATTGTACTATTTTGTCTAACAAGTACTTCATTTAGGTAAATTATAATTATATCACTACCTTTTAGGCTTTTTTTTTCTTACTAAATTAGTATAAATTTTTAACTTAAAGAATAATCCATAAGCATAAAATTATTTTAATGTTAATTTTTCAATTTTTATCATAAAATAATAAAGGTGATCGATAAATGTGGACAAAAAAATTATTAGTTTCATATTAATTACTTACAATTACTCGTTTTCATTCATCATTTTCTTTTATCAATTACAGTAGAGGAGAAGGAAGAGGGAGAGAGAGAGAGATAGAGAGGGAGAGAGAGAAAAGTTTAAAATTTTCAATAATTTTTCCTTTTTTTTTTCTTGCATTTTAGGCGGAAACTTTTTTCTACCGTACACGCTTGGTATCGTCGATGCATTTGTCAGAATGAAAAATATTCCCATCACATTAGCAATCTGAATCGTTCAACCACTCAGAAATCGTCACTGTTCAGTATGACATCATTTCGAAATCAAAAATTTCATCAGCGTTCCTCCGCCAATCGATATGGTCAATGGCGCAAATGAATAACTGAAAGCGATAAATTCATTCCTATAAAGTCAAAATTCATTTTTGTGAAATCAAAAATGATAAATTAATTCCTGTAAAATTGTATTGTACCTGTGTTATGGACTTCAGAAAATTTTATTATAATTATTATAGTAACAAAAATATAAAAAAGAAAACGAACATTCGTTTATCATTTACATATCGTTTTAAAATAATTAAATAAATAATAATAAATTAGTTTAAAATTTTTGAAAAAAAAAATTTGTGCAAATTAAAAACTTTCTTTCTTTTAAAATTTTTACAATTTCTTTTGCATATTTTTTTGTCATCTGAAAAAATAGAAGAGAAAAAAAATATGATAAAGGATTTGTTTTTTTTCTTTTTTTTTTGTTTTAATTTTTTTTTTCCCATCATCGCTGTTGTTTGTTTGTTCGTTTGTTTTTTGCCGTAAATCGATTGATTGAAATTGATTAAAATGAAAAATGTATAATTATAATAGTGATTTAAAATAATGTAAAGTAAACAAAAAAAATTAATTAAATAATTAATTGATGAGAAGGAATAAAAAAAAGTGGGTGGTGATAAATGATGAAACACTCTGACTAATTGATAGTAAATGTGATAGATAGTTAATAAGACAATGATAATGATAATGATAATGATCAAGATAATGATAATACTTAATGATAATTGGTAAATAGTTTAATAGTATTCCTCTCAATATTAATTCATAAAAAATTAATAAAACAACATTTGCTAAACATTTCTTTCCTCCTTGTACCATCGGATCTTTCTAATTTAATCAATATTTTTTCATTCTAAAATTTGCCTCGTTTGAAAATTAAATAATTTTTAAAAAATTAGCACTAAATTTTAAATAAAAAAATGTTAAATGATAGAATTTTCGCTGCAAAAAAAGCCTCCTTGACATAATTTTGATAATTTTTAATAGAAAAAAAAATTTAACAATGAAATTTTTGGCAATTTTTTGAAATTATTTGAATTGAATGCATTATTAAGTAATACATAAACACAGTAACTTTTGTTTGGTATTTTTGGATTTTTTCTTTTGTTTTATTAATATACTTAAAGTAATTTTGACATTGTAATATTATTTTTCATTTAATATTTCCCAACACTATTTATTTCGCTTTTTTTTCTTTTCTTCGCTCTTTTCCAACTATTTTTTTTTGTTATGTCATTGATAAAAATTTTTATTATCAAATTTGAATTATCATTGTTGCTCTATTTTGTTTTATAAGAGAAGTGAAATTAACAAAAACTGTTATTCTCTCTTTCCTTTCCTCCCTCCCCCTTTTTCTCTTGCTTTTTCCCTCTCTCTCTCTCTCTCTCTCTCTCGCTCTTCTCATTAGTATTAACACTTTTGTTTTAAATTACATATTTGATAAAGCAAAAAATTTACCATTTTTAGCAATTATATTATTTATTTATAATATTTTTTATTACTAGTGGAAAATGAAACAAAAATCTTTTCAAGAATAATTCTCGTCGGTTTATCGTCAGTTATAAAAATTAAATTTAGTTAAATGTGAAAAAAAATATAAGAACTAATTAAGTATAAGAATTAAGTATAATTAAGTATAAGAAAGTAAGAAATAAAATTAAATTAATATAAGAATTAATTATTTTGTGTTTTTTTCCTTGGATTTAGACCAAAATAATTTCATTTTTAAGAATTAATTTTGTCATCGCAAATTTACATGATTTGCTTTAAGTAGTAAGAAAAAAAAAACGAAAGATTTTTTTTTGATGAAGTAAATTTTTTGGTGAAAAAAAAATTACTAACAAAAACTTTAGTTATTAATAATTGTATTTTAAAAGGCACAATTGCTATTTTTTGCTTATTGTAAATTATTTCATTAATACTCTAAATTATAACAGGTAAGAATTTGTTTGATAAAAATCCAATCACTTTTTTTTCCATTTTCGATTTGGTAATTTTAATTTGTATAATTAAAATTTAAACTATTAATTACCATCTTTTTCTTACGTTACACTGCAGAGAAAGATTGTAAGCAATCGTCGTAAGCAATTAAAATGCATATTTTTTGTAAGCAATTAAAATGCATATTTTAAAATGCAATGCAACGTGAATCAATGAAAACGGATTCTAGAAAAAGTGTGAGACCGGTTTTGTTGAATAAAAACGGATCCACCACATCAGACTGATAATTCAATCGTTGCATTATATTACTGACTAATTCATTCATTCGTCCAATACATTTTCAAATTTTTTTATTTTTAATTTCATCACACATATTATAATTAAATACAATACGATGTAATTTTATAGTTAACAATTTTTCGTGTAATATTAAAAATTTTATTGCTTAATTTTTGCTTCCAAAAATAATTTTCGTTTTTTTTTCTGACTTTCAAAATTTATTTAATTTTAAGAAAATTATTTATAGAGAAAGGATGAGAGAAGAGGAATTTTAAAAAATGCAAAAAAATTAATTAATTAATTAAGGACTAATAAATGGTAAGCTGATGTATTTTAATCTATTTAAATTTTGCATCTTTTTTATAATGCTTGTTAATTTTCATACTTCTTGCTCAATTACCATATAATCAGACGGAGACGGGGAGTGGGTACAGCAATAAATATTTTCAGGTGGAATATTAGTATGATGAAGAGGGGGGAAAACAGGTGGGAAAACAGGTTATATTCCCTTACAATGAATCAGTAATTAATTACCACATTAACAGGTTGAATATTTCAATTGTAATATGTTACTGTGAAAAGATACAATTGTATATCCAAAGACATCGGCTACTGTCCATTTCCTTTACAAATGTTATTACTTTATTTATTGAAATAAATCTGTCGATCATTGTCGAAGGTAAAGTTTACTCTTTGATTGTAAAATTTTTAATTCATTCATTTGAAGAACACACATTTAGACAAATATATTGTAATTTCTGTAATAGCGTAATCAATTTCAGTAAATAAGCTTCACGTAAGTTAGCTTTCATTATTATTACCAATATTATAAGCTTTTATCATACTTCTTCTTCAACTAAATGCGTCGTCATTTATTGCTAATTATTATTATTATTATTATTATTATTTATTATTATTATTATTATTATTATTATTATTTATTATTATTATTATTATTATTATTATTATTATCATTATTATTATTGTTTTTATTATTATTATTATTATTAATTATTGTTTTTATTATTATGTTTATATTTAAGTGAGGTATTTCGTTATCTTGCTCAGAGCTTATATTCAACATTATCAAAAAAAATTTATTAAAACAAATTAATTTCGGAACGCAAAGGTGTAAATATTTTACTAAATACCTAATTAAATAAATTTAATTCCATCTTTTTTTCATGTAAATAGTAAAAAAAGAGGAATGAATTCATTTATGACTGTAATGAATACTTGGAGGAACAATTCTAACACTGCAAAAGTTAGAATTCATTTATTGTTTGCTTGCGTTCGCTTGAAATAGAATTATAGGTGTTCAGTAGTATGTTAGTAATATTTGGTATTGTAAATTTCTCATTAAATAATTTTGAATTTTTGAAAAAAATTTCCTTTTTATTGTATTTATTTGAAAAAAAAGAACAAAAACAAAAACGAAATTACTAGCATAATAATTTTTATTTGAAATTCTATAACTGAAATAATAAAAATTTTCAATTATATTAAAATATTTAGAGTATGAGGAAAGTATACGTTAAGCAAGTGAAGCATTCATTGTAAGATTTGACGGAACCTGTTAGTAGTACGTATGATTTTGAGGATCGCAACGATTGAAAGGAAAAAATTTCCGCTAAAAAACGACATTGTTCATTCAAAACTCTCTAAAATGGAAAAAGTGTTTTATGATGAAAGTAACTTTTCCCTTTTTTTTTCAATTGTAAAAAGTAAATGTTTTTTTTTGCCAAATAAAGCAATCGATAAAACAAAATTATTTAATTTTTGAACAAATTTTTTACTTTATGAAAGCTATTTTAGCAGCTATGGGAAAGCGAATGCTAAATTTTGTTGTTTTAAATTATTGCTAAAAATATTTTTGAAATAAAATTATTATTTATTTATTTAGTACCTTGTTTGTTTATCTTTTTCAGATGATCTTTAACCTTCCCCCCACAGCAAGCCTTTGCGGAACACTACTGGGAAAATTTTGTTGATAATATTTATTACAATAAAAATATCTCAAATATGAAAATTGTTGCTAATCTATCATCGAACACCGATATTGTTTATGTAAATATTTTCCTTTTTTTTTTAAATTTTCAAAATATTTTGAAAAATTTTGAGACAAAGAAAACAATTCCATTAGTATGATTGAAAGAAATGTGGTATATGATAAAAGAAACAAATATATCATTTAATATTTGAAATTTTAATAATTTCTCCTGAATTACAGTAATTTTTTAGTATGCAATAAATCATATTTCAAGCATCAAAGGTCGAGAGTTTTTACTGTGTCGTACAGTTCGTCGAGGTAATTATGAAATTATCGAAGCGGTACGAAGCATTGATCTGACTAATTTTGAAAACGATCCGAAGAAAATACGATTAGACAGTTAGCGATGTGTTCAATTCGCCTTCTTTCACAAAATCGCTCCAACTTATAATACTTATCTTTTTTGCAAAAATTTAAATTTAATTAACTTTTTGTTGCAAAATTTTTTTTTCCATTATTAGGGAAAGAATGAAAGGAAAAAAATTTGTTTCACTTATTTTTTCTAACAAATCTAAAATTAATTTTGTCTTTTGCATAACTCACATATTTTTTCTAATACTTATGGATGAAATATTTTAATTCGATACTTTCACCGTACATTAACATTAATTATATTTCAATGAATTTAAATTAATTTCATCGTGTGATATTTCTGTATGTTTGTAAGAAAATAGAAAAAAAAACATTCTAACTTGATAAAATTACATCTAAAATATTTTTCAATTTAATTAATTAATTAGTTTAATTACAGATTTTAATATGATATAGCTGCATTATCATAAAATATTATTTACTTTCAATAAACATATAGTGCTTGGTGGTGGACGTTTTCGAATTCGTCCCAAAAATTCCACGAAAGCAATCGTGATGTGCGTGAATTTCAAAAGTTCAGATACGCCAAAAATAATTACCGATGCAACACTCAGTATACTAATCATAAAAGATGTGAAATCGATATGAAAACAAATTGAAAAACTTAAATGTGAAGCTGTATGATTAAATTTATCACAATAATTTCAATCTTTCGTTATAACAATTTTTGCACAATCATTTAAATTTTACAAAAAAAATTTTTTTCAAATTAAAATTTTACTATATTTTGTGTTTACGTGTGAAATATCATCAAATATCAGCTTTAAATTACTGCATACTTTTCACATTACGGCAGAGAAACGCATATTACATGAAGCATTTGCTTGAATTACCTAATACTGAAATTCGGTATAATAATATTAATCATACAACTTAACATACCAATCAAATGTTTTAAAAAACTGAATTAATTATATCACATAGGAATATTCACAGGTCTTTTTCAATATATAAATTGTTTATTTTGAAAATAAAAAAAAATTCAAATAGTCTTAGAATACTTAATTTTATTTACTATTTAAAACAATTATTATTATTATTATTATTATTATTATTATTATTATTATTATTATTATTATTATTATTATTATTGTCATTATTATTATTATTATTATTATTATTATTATTATTATTATTATTATTATTATTATTATTATTATTATTATTATTATTATTATTATTATT
>JABVXW010000411.1:0-44436 GCA_013365375.1 Litomosoides brasiliensis | reverse complement strand
ATAATAATAATAATAATAATAATAATAATAATAATAATAATAATAATAATAATAATAATAATAATAATAATAATAATAATAATAATAATAATAATAATAGTTAATAATTAATAATAATAATGATAATATTAATAATAATAATAACAATAATAATAATAATAATAATAGTAATAATAATAAATAAATAAATAAATAAATAAATAAATAAATAAATAAATAAATTTAAAACTGAACGATAAATTTTTGATTGAAATAATAAAATTTTTCATTCCTTAAATCTTAAAAATCCATACATTTACAGATGGTTGCATGGATGTTGGCAATAAACGAATTAAAATTAAGGAAATGTCAGATATCTTAGCGTCGAGATTTGCCTTCATTACCGGTAGGTTTGTTCATTTTTTATTTTTTTTTCTCTTCTAATTACAAAATATATTAATCAATAAAACTATTTGTTCTTTCTTTTGTTTTACTTTTCATCACTTACGTATTTTACGCGAAGAATTTATTTTTAGTATTACTTTGGGAAAGAAAGAAAGAAAAAATAAAATCATCGAACGGAACATTTATTACATTTATTTTTATTTTTATTGATTGCTAAATTATTTTGAAACAAATCTTTTTATTTAGTTTTAATAATATCAATAATATTTAATATTTTAGTCCTACTAATACTAAATGGTTTTAACAAATTTTAATGATATTACTTTATGAGTTTCAATTAGCCTATTTTTCAAAGCTAACAAATTTAAAAATTTTCCGTACTCAACAATTAAATAGCAGCAGTTATTACAAAATTAAGCAATAATTTTTAAAAACAATTCCAAAATATGATCTCTACAAGCATTCATTTATGGTATGTAATGATAATACATATTGAAATTATCACTTATTATTATAGTTATCATTAGAATTGTCATATAACTTGTTTTTATTAAATTATTTCGCTTGAAAAGATTATTTCACAAAAAAAGTTTTACAAAAATTTCACCCAAACAGGTTTATTTAACTAACTAAACTAATAATTAATGAAGACTTGAGGAAATTATATGAATGTAAGTGTTGCTAATTTTGATTACGACAACAAAAGTTAACTTTTCTAAAATTTTTAACTTTTACAGAAAATATTGAACTTGTTCCTACTAGTTTAACTAAATGACCAATAAATAATTTAGCGAATTTCATGAAAAATATTATTGAAGTATTCAATATCATTTTTGTATAATAAAAAATTAGTAATTATTTTTTTTCAACAAAACATTAAAATTTTAAATAGCGACAATGGAGAGATGTTGGAGTGCTTGCTTTTTACGTCAATTTAAAAATTTTTTTTTTTATTTTACATAAAATTCGAATTAGTCCATTTCATCTCACTACGGTTTATTTCTTTGAAAATGTAATTTTATTGCATTTATATTCGTTCGATATATTTTTACTACGCGGTCTTTTCCATTAAATTCATTGATTTTTAACTTTTCTCTTTGAAATATTTTCAATATTTGGCTACTGTTGTTTTTTTTTTTAAAAATTAATTTAAAACAATTTAAAATTAAATTTTTTCTTCAAAAATTCCTTTTTAAAAAAATTATCAGAAAATAACAAAATATAATATTTTAATTTAACAATTTACTAATTTAAACTATTCAATATACTAATGCTAGCAGAGCGGTTGGGATGAGAGACGATGATTGAAAAGAATTTGAAAACACCTGGTCGGTGCTATTCAAACAAAACAGCCATCCAAACTCATCTCTTTTTTCCTTTCCTTTCAACAATTTCAGTGTTTCATTTTTTAAATTACAAAAAAAAAATGTGTTAGTTCAACAGGTGAAAAATGGTTTTGGATTTTTTTTTCCTTTATTTTTAAAATTTCAAAATTTATCCTTTCTTTTTTCTCTCTCTTTTTTTTAAAAAAAACTAAAAACATACACAAATTTGGTTTTCTATTTGTGCTACGGTAAATAATACTTTCTACAGTATGCAACGGAATTAGTTACAGAATATTTCATGTAGTCTGTAGTGGCAGTAATTAAAATACTCTCTTTTGTAGTTAAATTAAATTATACATAAAATGGTGCAAAAAAAAAGTCTAATGTCTTAAATTTTCTTCTGAATTTTTAGCAAATTTTTAACTTTTTTTTCCAATTTTGAAAAAGGACTCTTGAGGTAGTTGTTCTTAGCTTTTCGATTAAATATTAGAAATGTATGCAAAATTGATCAGGAAAGATTGAAATGATTGTTAATCTCTTCTTTCACCTAACCATTCTTTTAGAAAAAAAAATTAAATTATACCTTAATTCTTATAATCCATTCGTTAATATTAATTTATTAATAAAAAGAAAATTTTCTTAAAAAAAACAGAATGTTATTTTTTTTAAACAATTAGCTATTCTCATCATTAATTTTATTAATTTTTAATTTTTTCAAAAAGAAAATCTACGAAAAATTATTGTAATGAAACTGATCTTATTGTTTTAAAAATAACATTCCGTTTTTTTTTTTCTTCACAAATATTTCTCTTTCTGAAATAACTTTATTTCATACATATTCTTTCTCATTAATTTATAAACAAAAAAATTATGCCTTAATAAGAATTAAGACATAATTCATGGAATATTCCTCTGTTTTCAAATTCATCTTTAATGCTAATTATTTCATTTCATCTGACCGAATTTATTTGCTTTATTTTAAATTTCTTTGAGCTTTTATTTTAATTGCAAAAATTGTTAAATTTTTTTTTCTTTGTAATTTTTCTATTAATTGTACGTCCTACTTTTTCCCTCATATTTTCTTTAATTTTAACAAATTTTTGCTATTTTTTGTTGAATTCTTTTTTTTTTCTTCAATCGTTTTATTTGCGCAAAGAAGTAATTTTATATTTTATAAAAGTAGTTTTATAGTACTCAAGAAAAGTGGAAAAAGAAATTTGCTACGGTGACTTTAAAGCAAATAAAAGTAAAAATCACTTTTAAGCATTAATTTTTGATAGTGTAATTTAGAAATAGTAATATTTGATTGATTCTTAAAATACTTCTACTTTTCCGCACATAAACTGTAAAATAATTAAAATGAATAAAATTGTTATTGCCCATACTTTTTTTTTTCGTTAGTATCTGCAAAAGCATTACGTCTGGAAAGTTTGTTGCTTTGTGAAATGTTTATCAATTTTTGTTTAAATTAATTTAAATTGCGTTTATTGTATGTATGTACGTGTGGGTATGCGTACGTGTTTGTATGTTAGATGTTGTTAATTGATGAAGTATTACATCTAATCATCGGTGCATGGATTGTCTGGCTTATCATCAAAAAACTCATCCAACAACTTCCCTATTCTTTTAATGGTAATTGAATAATTAAATTAATTTGAATTTATTATTGAAAATAAATAAACAAGCGAATAAAGTTCGTCGATATGGAATAGTATAGTACGAAATTTGTTTTATTCAATGGAATGATTTAAAATTTTAATTGAAAAAAGAAAAGTGCATTTCCTGCTCTAAAATAAGTTCCTCTCTTCTTCAAGCAAAACTCTATTCAAATAATATAGGACATTTTTTTTTCTTACGATATCTTTTCTTTTTTATTTTTGCATTTTTTTTGACCTAAATTTTTGAGAAAATATTTTTTGTAAATTTGCATAATACATTCTATGGGCAAGTTAATTTTGACAATTTAAAAATTGATTTTTTAATTCAACTATTACTAATTAATTTGTTTAATTAAAGATGAGAATGGTTATTGGTTGAGAAAAGAGAAAAAAATAATAATAATAATAACTATTGATTTATATTAAAAATGTGAAATTAAAGTATTTCGGCTTTTTTTTACCCATTTTTGTTCTCTTTCAGATACTCGTACAAAAGAGGGTAATCCGGTTCTCATATTTCCGGATAGCAGATGTCAATTAACTGAAGAGGAACTTCATCTTCTCCTCTCTTACCTTCTTCAAATTCCACCGTAATTTTTGCTTCTTAAAAAAAAGAACACTTAATACCTTGCCATTCTCCTTCTCATTCCAACACTTTCCTTCCATTTTATTCCATCACTTATTTCTATTATTTCATTTAAAACGAAAAATCTACCTACTCATAGTGAATATTCAAATTAAAATACTCAAATTAAATATTCAATTTCAAATTAAAATTAAAATAATTGAAATAATTTGTAATGAATTTAATGATAATTTTCAGGTTTGAAGATGAACAAAAAAGTTATGCAATTATCATTGATAGACGGATGGACAAATGGTCCTCCGTACGCTTATTACTTTCTTATCTAACTGTAAGTGTAAATTTAAATTCCATTTCTATTACGCAATATTCAATTATACATTTATGTAATTCTTGTAGAAATTTGTCAAACTTTATTTGAACACGTTACGTCTACGCTTACACAGAAGCGTATGGATCAATGTAATTATGCAGAAGTTTTTTTTTTTTAATTAACCAAAATTAAGATTGAAAAGGAAAAGAGAAATTTTTTATTTCTGTGCTGCACTTCTTGTAGGAAAATTGAAATGGATTGATACATGCAATTATACATTTTAATTTTTGACATTTTTTATTAACTTTTAAATTTATACTTCCTATCTTTACATCGATAAAGTTCATTTCATCCTTTTATTTCAAGAGAACTTTTTTGAACATACCGAAACCATTGATGTGATAATTGATGAACTTAAAAAGAAATAATTGTAATGCTTGAATAAGTTAGAATCAAAAAAATTTTAATTAAAAAAAAACGAAACTAATCAACTTGAATTTTGCTTTTTAATTTTATAAATTATTTTTAGAAGTTAAAACTATTAATTAGTTGCGAGGAAAAAGGGAAATTTACTCAGAAACTTCGAAGAATTTTTATTAATTACTTGAAATATCACTTATGCAATAAAAAAATTTTACATTTCCCTACCGATCCGATCGTAATTAATTGTTCAGTTATTGATAATTACAAAATCGGTTCTGACAGTACCGTTTTCTATTTTTCTTAATTTTTTCCATTTTCTTTCGCCTGCCTGTTTTTCTCACTGCAAAGTTCTAAACTGAATTTTTTTTCATAATTAATAATTGCTTGAAATTGAAAAATAGCAAATCGCTAGATTATTCAACCTATCGCTTCTGCTAATAGCTCTAATTATTGCTTAGTAAAGCAAATTTAAATTTTTCAAATTTTTGAAAATTCTTTTAATTTGATTATTTTTACATATTTCCTGTTTATTTCTCTCCAAATATTTCTCAATTTTTACATTCAATGAAATGGAAAGTTCGTTGTTAAATTAAAATTCGATAAAACAGTTCGTCGACTGATAATGAGTGATTGATAGATGACCAGTCAAATGATCAAATAACTGACCTATCAATCTAAATGACAAATGTAATTATTTAATAATTGACACAATTTTAATGTAATTTTAATTTTCATACTTCAATTTAGATTTATGTTTGACATATTAATTCAACTGATGATGAGTGAAGAGAACAGAAACAGTTAAAAATTAAAAATCATCTAAAATAACTGGAACCAAAAAACAATTAATTGCAAAAATATTTAACTTTTCTCATATTTTCTCCTTCCATGCTCGTTTGCTTTATAAGCAAAATGGATGATTGAAAAATTAGATAAATTTAATTTGCCAAAGAAAAAAGTTAAGTTTTAATTTAAAAATGTGGAAATTAATTCAAAAATTAGATAAATTTAATTAATAATATAAAGTAAAAGTTATTAATAGAGTAATATGATAATAATACTTACAAATAATAATTAGGAAATTTATGTCACCGTAAAAAATGATGGCAAATTTTTTAAGAAAAAAAAAAGCAAACGATATTTTTTGCTTTAAATAAAATAAAAATTAAATTGCTATACTTTATAGAGTGATCGTTCTCATAGAGTAAACGATTGTTTTTTGTTTTTTTTTCTTTAGCCTAAATTTTAGAAGAATTAGAATTTTAGTAATGAAATGAAAGAAAAAAAATTTAATTTAAGAAAATAATAGTTTAAATTGGAAGAAAATATTTCGATGCAAATAACTGATAAAAGTTCAACGTATTCCAGTTTAGAACAGAGAGACGGAAAGAGAGAGAGAGAGAAAGAGGGGAAAAAAGAAGAAAAATTTATGGTAATTTTTCTTTTTTATCACTTCTTCAATGCCATTATAATTGTATTATTGTTCCTATTATTATCATTATTTATTGTCATTTATTAAAAATTCTATTTTAAGTATTTCAAGCATCAATACAGTTCTTTTTTTTTTCACTGTATTATCTTACACTCAATAATTTTTGATTGAATTTTCAAAAATTCCTTTTTGTTATCCATCACTCACTCAAAAATTTTTTTTTTCGACATTCATTGTAAATTAGGAATGCACAATGGGTGGTACACAAGAGGTTTTATTCAGTTTCTTTTTTTTTAAAGTTTCGTTTCACTTTATTTCAATTCAAATCTTTTCCATTACTCAATTCCATCCTCTCCTTCCTCTTCTTCTATTGCATTTTTAGCAAATTAAAATAATTATAGCTTGCAAATGAAAAATGCTTGCTTCTTTTTTTTTCAAAAAGAAATTGAAATTGTTTAATTAAAAAAAAATTAAAGAGAAAGAAATTGCATTAGATGTTTGAGCAATTAGGAAGTTATATAACTAACATAGTATTATTAGGCAAACGACAGTGCTACAGTTTACGTGGGTGTATTTAGCAAAAAATTTGAATTAGAAAATTTGCATTCACTGGAAATTGTTATCATAAATGGCTGAATGATTAAATGAAAAACAAAAAGCGAAATTGTAAATTAAATTAAAAATTATTATTTCTGTTAATCATAACTTACCTTACCTTATTTTACTTTTTTATGAAAAAAAAACCAAAAAATCATTTTTCATTTCTAACGATTCAATTAACATCAATCTTATTCGTTTGTTCCATTTTTGCTATTTTTCATCTAATTATTTCTGTCAGTAAGAATGAAAGACATTTTTAAAAATTTTGATAATTATTTCCGGAAATCAAACAATTCATCACTACCTCCTTCCTTTCTTTCAGCACTTCAAATTTCATTTATTATTTTAAAATTTTTTCCACAACTGATAAAGTTTTTGTTAGAATTGAATTATTTTACACTTTTAAATGCTATGAAAATAGTTATAATTTTAAAAAACATTTATTTTCTTAGCTTTCACTCGTTTTTTCAAAAAAAAAAAGTAAAATTCTCCCAAAAAAAAGGAGAAGGCGAAAGACAAGTAAGGAATTATTAGAAAGTGTTGAAATAATTATATCAATTAATTTTCAAATAATTTTTTGATCAAAATCCAGTTTGAACAAGTGTGATATTACTTAATTTGAAAATAAAAACTAATTATTAATTAATGCAACGTTAATTTAAATTTTACTGTCAACAGGAATAAACACTTTTAATTTTTTACTTTTGAGAAAGAAAGAGCAACAACTACAAAAAGTGTGTGTGCCCTTATTGTTCTTTCTAAGAAGTTTGAAATTCATTAATTTTTGCATTTTCCTCTCCCTTCTCATTCCAACTGTTTGAACATATCGACCGATTTGAAAAAAAGGAGAAAAAAAAAGATTGAAATTTTTCCTTTGAAAATATTTGAAATGGCAAAATGTAAGAAAAGAAAAAAAGTTAAAGTCATCTTCTGTCCTTCTCAAACACTGTTTGCATTGCAGAATTCCTTTCCACGACCAGTTCGAATTGTACTTATACTAAAACCGGAAAGTGTATTGCAGCGTGCACTTGAAGTGGGATACCGTGGAATTGCTGAAAATTGCAAATTTAAGGTATGCAAAATTTATTTGTTTCATCATAAATAAAATAATAGTAATAATGATAGTAATAATAATAATAATAATAGTAATAATAATAACAATAATAGTAATAATAATAATGATAATAGTAGTAGTAATAATAAGGACACTTCATCTTTTCAAGCCGCTTATTGTAATTTGCATTTTTCGATAAATGGAAATTACTATTTTGCATTACAAAATAGTTTTCAGTTTCTTAGACAAAAAAAATAAACTATTCTGTTTAATCGTTAATGTATTAGAATAATATAATTTGATAATATTTAAATTTCATTTTCATTTTGTTTTTCAAAAGGAAATCATTAAGATTTTATTTTATTACAGAAAAATGATTTATTTTTATTCTATAATTTTATTCTATTTATTCTGCAACTTCTCAAAAATTTTTAGTCAAAAAATTAATTTAAAAAATTTGTTATTTTTATTTCTGTTATTTCTATATGACTTTTTATAACAAACATATTTGTATTTTCTACATAACAGAAATATTTGTTATTTCTTATAACAAGCATATTTGAGCTGAAATGTTTTTTAATCAATATAAAATTAAAATTTTTAGTTTAAAATTGATTTTTAATTTCAAAATTTTTATTTTTTTTTAAATTTAATTTTATATAGAAATAACAGAAATGAAAATGACAAATTTTTTAAATTAATTTTTTACTGAAAATTTTTGTTATGTAATATAAAATTCTTTCTCATTTTTTTGCACATTTTTAATATTTTTGTAGAATATATGAACAGTAAAATTTTTTTTTTTGCATTTAACAATTGCCACTGCCGTCTTTTCATTCCATTCGTTCCCTTCCATTACTTAGCAATTATTATTCTCTGCGACGCTTTTTTCACGTTTGCTTTTTTTTCATCACTAAGCTTACTTTTTCCCTTCTTCATCCAACATCGCTCACTCCCCCGCACCAACAAATCCCGAGGAGACGAAAAAAACGGATGGGAAAAAAGTGCGATGCTGAAGATATGTGTATTTGTATTTTATTCTTTTCTTCTCATCGTTCTTTCACACTTTTTAGTTTAAAAAAAAAAAGAACGGAAAAAGAAAGAACTGAGAAAAGGTGTTAAAAAGATGAAATGACTCTAATTTAATTGGCAAAAAAAGAATTTACATTTTTTTTTTGATAAACGAGAAATGACTTTAACATTTTCTCATATATTTATATTTTCGTAGATTGTATTGTTCCTGAAAAAAAAAAAGGAAAATGAGAATAAAAAAATTAAAAAGAATCAAATACATTCTTCCCCTCCCTCTCTCTCTCTCACATTCTTTCTGGATTTTCTTTTCCTTTTTACAAATTAACTCTTTCGATAATAAAATTTTTAGTTATTAAAAATTTCTGCATACTTTCTTAATTTCTCTCTCTCTCTTTTATTTATAATTAAAGCAGTACCACAAGGTAATGTAGCATATATTACAACTAAATTGTACTATACAGTATTATAGTTTATACAGTACTATAATTTATACAGTATGAAGGACACGTGATGTTATGCGGTACGGTACATTATACAATTGTTTATTTCAAATGAAAATTTGAATTAAAGAAAGTGGGAAGAAAGTAATTGTTATTGATTAGTATTTGTATAAAAATTTTTTTCAACAAAAAACAATTACCAGAAGTTAATACATACGATAATCAATCTATCTACCTATGCGTTACGTGAGTTGATAAGTATATGAGCTATTGATGAATGATATTTATGGATTGTATTATCGATTTGTTAAAGTTTTTTTGTTTCAAATTACATTAAATTATTTTAATTTATTATTGGTATTATAATAATGTTACTTTTTCAGTTATTTTTTAAATTTGACATAAATTAGGTATTTTTAGGTTTCCTTAATTGTATTTTTTTTCTCTCACATCTACCGTTTAATGTGAAGTTTGCATTTTTTATTCCTATCTTTTGCCTTTTTCATCACTGCTTTCTTTTAATAATTAAAATAAAATTTTTGATAATGAAATATTAAATGATTTGATTTAAAATCAATGATAGCTGTAATAATTCATTTTTTTGACTTTCGCTAAAATTATATTAATTATATTAATTAATTATATTAAAAAAATTTAAAATTATATTAATTAACTCTCAAAAATTTTTATAATTATTTATTGTAATTTCAAAAAAAAATTAATTTACAAAATTTTAGGTGGTAATTTGCCAGAGTTCACTGGAGCTCCGACGTTATATTGGGCCGGATTGTTTAACAATGGATGTTGGTGGTATGCTAAAATATAATCACCTGGAATGGGTGCAACATCGTATGGTAGGTAACCTGTTATTCACTTTTTTCTTTGTTTCGTTTTATTTTATTCCCACTGGGTAATTAATTAAACGTCAGCAGTTAGTCTCATTAATTTTTAAATTATTTCACATTTTTTTTGTTTTCCTTTTTTTTAAATTTTTTTAGGATTAATTTTTATTTTTTACAATAAAATAAAATATGTGTAGTTATTTCGTCCTCTCTCTTACATTTACTTGTCATCCATTAGATGTAGAATGGTGAAAGTTTACCTGTGAAATGAATTTTTATCATGCAAATTCTTAAATCATCCGATTTAATTTCTCAATTGGTTAGGCTTAATTCTATTTTATACTTCTCTCACGTCAATTCAATATACGGGAAAATAAAAAAAAAGAACATTTTAAAATATTTTACAGTATATGATCAAATATCAATAACTAATTTATGAATTTGATTTATCAATTTTATGATTTTGTTTTTGAATTATATTAGATAAATTTTTATACATTTTCAATTTTAAAACGAATTCTTTCTATTTTATCATACATAATTTCGTAATCTAAAATAATAAATAGTATTTTAATAGCTAATAAGAAAATCGAACTTATTTGTCTCAGAAATGTACGAAATTAAAATTCTAAGAATTATTAAAATTATCAAAGTAAATAAATTCTAATTATTTTACTGATTTTTTTTTCCTTTTTAGGATATTGAACGGATGAAATCATCCGCAACCGTAATTGCCCAATCATTGAGCGAATTTGGTCGTTGCCTGAAAGAAACCGAACTTCCTAATGATGTAGAAACAACTGCACGAATACTTGAAATACAAACTGCTGAACGTGATGCTATAAAGGTTATTTAATTTACCGGAAGTTATTTAATTTACCGGAAAATTTCCGAAATACAATATGGAATGAATTCGGTTCTAAATGTAACTTTTTTGTTAGTTTTCTTATAGGAAGACTTTCGAATATCCATACGGAAAGGATTATCATTGTTGCGGCATGTCAGACAATTGGATGTTAAGCCGGAACATGAGCAACTTAGTCCAACGAGGTAGTTTTTTTTTCAGTTGTTTTCCGGAAATTTTTATTTCAGGTTATTTAATATGAGAAGAATTCTGTCACGCACTAATAATGTTAAATAAACTTAGCGCTCTAAAAAGGTTTCCTTTTTTTTTTTCTCAAATTTTTAGTTCACTGAAATTCCCATTATTAATTTCACTTTTACTATTATAATTTCGCAAGAAAAAAAAAACGGAATTCATCCTTTTTTTAAAAAATGATAGATTAATATATTGTAATATTCCGAAATTCATTTTCTCATTTCTTTTTTTACATTCGAAAAATTATCCTTTTGTGTAAAATAAATGGAATTTAATAGCAAATTTTAGAATTAAATTTCTCACAATTTTTCTGTTCCACTGAATTCTTAAAATATAAAAAAATAATTCTTTCCACTTTCAGACAAATATATAAATTAAACTAATTCTAAAATTGAATTAATTTCATTTACATTTAAATAAACACACATGCACACGAATGGACGGACGGACGGACGTGTTCACTCAATTAAAATTTTCAAACATTCATTCGTTGAGACAAAAAGCTTATTTGTTTCATTGAAATGCTTTTATTGATTAATTCAATTTCAATTTTAGTAAAAGCTATTTAATTAAAAATTTTCATTTTCAGACTTCACAATGTGACAGCAATCGAAAGAATGCTTATACAATTGGAAGAAACGGAGCGAAGTTTCGATACATTTTGGATGAAACATGAAAAACGTCTTACGCAATGCTTGAAACTTCGACGATTCGAAGATTCATTCCGGAAAGTAAGCTAATTTTACTCATTCATACTGTGAAATTTCAAGTTATTATTGCTGAGGAAACTCTTAGTATCGTTAAATTCAATGTTGTCATTGAGAATGACGAAGTGACATTTAACGTAACAATTGAAAATGAAAAAATAAATCATCAAATTTGAAATTCAAGAATGATAAAATAACTCGTAATGGAAATTTGCAATTAAAAGTAAACAAAATTTAAAGTTCATAATTTTAAAGTTATACCAGCAAATTTAGAGTTTGGAGTGGAATAATCGTAAGGCATTTGATGTAAATTAACAGTGTATTTGAAATAATGTATTAAATTAAATGTGATTCTGAATTGTTATCAGGTTATTCTGTTATCAGTACTGATTACTGAACGCCTTGTTAGCAGTAAATACTTTCGACTCCCTTAGTAAACCTATAAAGCTCTTTTTTTATGTCCTTATCAGCAACTTATCAGTTAGTTATTATCTCCTGGGACAATCTTATTTTATTATTACTGATAGAATCGAACATGTCACTTTCATCTTTTAAACTGAATTCATTCTTCAATTTCATCTTCTCATTGACCTTCCGCATCTTCACCTTCTCTACTATCGTCCTTGTAATTTTGGAAATTCCAAAAATGGTTTAAATAGTATCCTTGAAATGTCTTATGTTAAACATTCAATTTCGAAGAGGTATTTATTATCGGCTTGAAACTTTTTTATTCATTCAAACTTACATCATCCGTAAAGGTTAATTCTTTGTATGTTTTATTTAAATTTTGTTGAGGTGAAAAAAAAATCTGAAATATTATCATATCGGAATGCATTGATCGTTTTTCTTTTTCAATTCATTCAATTCGAGGAATGATCAATGTGAATTTTTCGATGATATGAAAGGAACTGTTGAATTCGTCGGTGAAGCAGCTAAATGAAACGAACGATGGAAGCTAATGAATTAGAATAAACCTAATTAGAATAAATTAGAATAAACTGACCTAAGGGCAAAGAGAAAGGAAGTTTCTGGACAATTCATCTTCATCTGACCGACCTAAATTGCTTTCTATTAGTCTAGTAAGTATCGATATGAAATAGATGAGAGGATGGATAATGATCTGGCATACTCCCTCTCTCCCTCTCTCTCTCTCTGTATTTCTTCTTCAATTGTCATTTTCACTCTATCTGTCCTGTTATATTCATTTCATTAGTTGGAAATTATTTTTCAAAATTTCACACTACCTATGCTCTATTTCATATTATCCCATTTAGCACTGATTATCACTGTTTACTTACGCACTTTTTGTATGATATGATATCTTATCTTTGAAGTGATTACGTCTATCTGTATTTTTATCATCATATTTTGCTCTTTTTTCCTAGCAACTTATTTGCAAAACATTAACAAGCTGTCCTTCAAGGGGAGATGAACGGAAGAGAGAAAGCAGAAAAATGATAATTAAAATATAAATTAGTACTGTTGTTTTATAATAAAACTTAGTAGGAATATATAAACAATAATAATACTAATACTAATAACAACAATAATAACAATAATAATAAAAATAATAAATAATAATAAGTAATAAACAATAATGATAATAAATGATAATTTCAGCTACAATCATCATTTGCAAAACATATGATCCATTTGGAGGAGCACCGAGAAGTGGGTGATGGCCCGAAGAAAGCTGAACAATTAGCTCAAGCACATGCTGAATACTGCCAACAAGCTATGGTATTATTACATATGCCCTTTATCTTACCGCCACTATTATCACAATTATCGTAGTATCACTTAACGTATTATCATTATTATTGTTATTGTTATCACCACATTTGTGTTATTATTGTTGTTATTATTAGTATGAATAACATTTATTACTTGTTACACTAATTAATTATTCGTCAGTATTATTCGTGTTAATTTTAAATTACCCATTTTATTTATTTTTTCAAGTGTTTTAAATTTAATTCACTTCTATAAATTTTAATAAAACAATTTAAAAATATTATTTTTCTCATTTTTTGCACGATGTAATTACTATTTTGAATTATAGGAAGACGTAACAGGTGCACGTTTATTACGTGATACAGGACAAGAGTTAATCTCATCGCAGGATGTTGAATTAACTGTAAGTTTATTGCCAAAATGTGATGAACTGGATCGTATGGCTGATGCATTAAGTGGCGCACTTGAAAGACGTAGCAAAGTACTACAACTAAGCAAAGATATGCATCAACAAATACATTCGGTAAATTTGCATACTAAATTTGCATACCAAGTAATTTGATATGCAAATTTCTAGAACAAAATTTGCACCATCATTTTCTTATTTCTTAAATAACTTAAATAATTTGCGAAAAGTAACCTTACCGATTTGTACAATAATCGTCGAAGTAATATTTAATGAAAGTTAAAGTAATTCAATTAAAATTATTACTCGTTAATTGCGACGAAAGCGCTCATTTCATTACTTATTATTTTTAAAAAAAATAAACTATGAATGACTTATTTTGTTAATTACTCATTCTTGGCATATTTCATTTAATTAATTTAAATAATTTAACTGTTTTGGTAATAGTCCATTTTACATAATATTAAATTTAGAATTTTTAAAAATTTTCAGGCAAATAATTGGTGTCATCGTGGTGTTGAATTGTTGACAACAATACCATATGATTGTACGGCAAGCTATGCAGCAGATGCATTAACAATCGTTGATAAATATATCGAAGAAGGCAAATCGCTAAAGGTTCTGGTGATCATAATATAATGATAATGAAGGAATGATATGATATCAGTAATTGATAAAATTAGTTTGATTGAATAATTCATTTTACTTTATACTTTTTAATATTTTATTCATCTAGTTATGCACTAATACTGATAACTGATGAATTTCAATTATTTTATTAACATATTAAAATTTAGTTAATCTTATATATTACAGTATTGTGATGAGAATTTACTGTAATTGTGGTGGAAATAATTAATTATTCTATCGTAAATGCTTAAAGTATTATAGGAATTGATTGTGTTATTGTAGTCGCATAAGATGACTTTATAGCTAATTCTTAGGATATTTTAGATGAAAATATACGGTAACCCATTACAGTATAGCATGAAATTCTTACGGTATCGTGGATAGTGAAAATTATCGTGATATTACAGTAAATATTGTGAATATGATAATTATAATTTAATATATTTTCAGTTGGATAGTTTTAATAATGAGCCAGATTTGAACAAATTAATCATGCTTACAACAATTGAAACATCAACATTACTTGCACAGGTAATGTTATTTTTAGAAAATTTTGAAAAAAAAATCATAAAATAATTTAAAATTTACAAGTATTACGGTTTAACAGCAATATGAATGAATGATAAAAAAGCATTTGATAATCGATTAATTTTTAATTCTCACAAAAATCATCAAAAATTTAGCAACAAAATTTTCTAATAAATTAATTTATAATTTTTGTGTTTCTGTGTTCTTCTGCTTTTTTTTCCCAAATATAATTATTAATTCATTGAATTACACTTAGGTAATATCATTTTTGGCATTTCGAATTAGAAGTCAATTTTTAAATGAGTTTGTTTGTTAATTAAATGAAATAGAAATAGAACAATGTGAGTTAGGATGAACATTACCATTCGCTATTTTATATTCCTTCACTTATTGAAATTAATTTTAAATTAGAAGTTATAAAAATTCAAAAATTAACAGAAACAAAAAATTAAGCAATTTTTTTTCTTGATATTATTAGAAGAGAAGGGAGAAAAATTGTTTTAAAAGGGGAAAAGAACGAGAAAAAAAGAGGAAATAACAAAATAATTTTTTTAAAAAAAAAAGGGAAATGAAGCGAAACAATCTCTGAAAGATTTCATGTGAAAAATAAAAAAAAAAAGGGAAAGGCACTGATTGTTTTTATTTTGAAATTAAACGAGTAGAGTGAGAGGAATTTAGTTAATTTGCTTTTTTTAAAAAATTGAAAAGAAAAAAAAACACTTCCGTCTATTGATTTTCCCCAAAAAAACAGCTATTAGTATTTCAATACTAAACTGTTTGAAAATTCTTCTTTTTTTCTTTTTAAAAAAAACTAGTCGAATTTATCATCAACGGACATATTTCACACATTCGATATGCAAATATTCCAAATGTATTAAAAAAAGTGTTAATTTTTGAATGAAAAAAACAAGGGAAAGATGACGAATTTTTGTATGACGTGATTGGAATGTAATAAATTGTTATAGGTTGCAGAACGTATTGATGATATGCGACGTTTAAGTGTTTTTCGACGTAATGCACTGCAAAAAATGGCACTACGTGAAATTCGTAAACCACCTGTTCAGATTGTTAGCCCAGAAAAATTACCATACACTAATGATGATAAACGTTTCACAACAACCAGTAATAATGGGAATTCAATTGCAACATCACCAACTAAAGTAACATTTAATCAATATTATATTTTATAATACACGTACGTTGTTTAGTCATATGTTTAATGCATGTGATACGTACGTATTGATATTTTAATTTTGATTTCAATCTATTATCGCATTCCTTTTTTTTTGCCTTTCAGGACACAAAAAATGAATTCAAAAAAAAAATCCACTTATATATCTCATTAATACTGTTATATTACAGTTCCGATCTTCACATTTGTCTGATAATTTTATCTTATCCATACTCTCTTTCTCTCTCTCTCTCTCTTTTATGATGGAAGGAGGAAGAGGGAGAGAGAGAGAGCGAATAAATTGAAGAAACAAAATTTTTGATTTTCTTTTTACAAATTCAATTTTATTCGTTAATTCGTAAATAGCAAAATTTTATTTTTTTAAAAAAAGGAAAAAAACATTTCTTCTTACACTATTTTTTCCCTCTCCCTCTCTCTCTCTTTTTCTCCTTTTATTTTTTTTAATTTTCAATCAATTATTTGTAACTTTTTTTTCGGCGCCATTTAATTCCATATGTGTGTGTTTTGGTGGAATTTTGTGAAATATCTTTTTTAAGCCACCGCTCAAATCAATGAATCTTTTGAAGATTTCCGTCTTTCATTGTATAATTCCGCTCCTTTCCCCTCCTTTTTTTGCCTTTGCAATTATTGCAATGAAATGAATTGAATTTTAATTTTAACAAAATTTTACTAAAATTTACCATTTCTGAATTAATTATTATTTTCATTATTTTGCATACTTAAAAGTTAGTACATCTTTTCTAACAATACATTTGGCAGTTTTAATTTCATAATTTACTTAAAATTTTGATTTTATTGATTAAATTAAATACTCACTGCCACATTTAATTCTTTCTTTAGCAACCGATCAGTCAACTGGTGATTTTAATAAATTATCCATTATTTATTATTTAATTTTTTTTAAATAAATTATCCATTATTTATTTATTTATTTATTTATTTATTTATTTATATTTATTTATTTATATTTATTTATTTATTTATTTATATTTATTTATTTATTTATATTTATTTATTTATATTTATTTATTTATATTTATTTATTTATTTATATTTATTTATTTATTTATTTATTTATTTATTTAGTTATTATTATTATTATTATTATTATTATTATTATTTATTATTATTATTATTATTATTATTATTATTATTATTATTATTATTATTATTATTATTATTATTATTATTATTATTATTATTATTTATTATTTGCTTGGCTATAATTATTTGTCCATTTAATAATTTTCAACTGTATCTACTGACTATCTTTACCATTAAATTTTTCATATGAAATTAATTTTAATTTTAAAATTTTATCAGAACCATAAATGAAATTAACTAACTTGTTGACGACATTTCGTATTGTTGTTTACATTGTCTTAAAAAAAAATTCCACAATAGTTGATGGGCGTTTAATTGTCACTTGCAATGCAAGGAGAGTGTGGAAAAATTACTATCAACGAGAAGTTTGAATTTGATATTTTAATTACATTTATTTCCATTTAAGTTTAACTTCTCTTTTTTTCCGTCTTTTCATTGTATAATTCCGACGAAGAAAAATAGAAGAAATGGACTAAGTTAATTTAATTATTATATTTAATTGTTTTAGGTTTTTTTTTGTGTGTGTCATTTAATTATTCTATTCCTTACTTATACTTAAAACATTTTTAATTCATTTATATTCTCCCGTTTTTTCACTATTCAGTAGTGAAAGAGAAGAGTGTTTTCTTTTGTAGTTATTAGCTATTACTGTATGATTGTATTACTGTATGATTGATTAGTATTACTGTGTGATAAGTTATTAGTTACTTTATTACTTACGAAGAAATATATTGATAAAACGATATATTTATTGAAAATACATTTTTTTTTAAAAAAAAAGAAAAAGTTTGAAAGAGAGGGTTAGTTAATAGGAGAGAGAGAGAGGGAGAGAGAGGGAGAGACGTAGGAGAGATTGTTGATGATTAATTGTTGGAGGGAGAAGTTTGTCTGCGGAAGTAAGGAGGAAAGGCGTGCTGCAACGATATCGATCATCACATCCAATTCAACTTCATCTCAATAACCTCAAATCACAATACCTCTTCCTAATTAATAAATGCTTCTTTTCTCTCATTAACATCTCCAAGGATATATTACGTTCCCTCTTTAATGCACACATATATGCGTGGATGCGTTTGTGCGTACGTGGATGCGTTTGTGCGTACGTGGATGCGTTTGTGCGTACGTGGATGCGTTTGTGCGTATGCTTAATATGCTTAGGTGGATAACAATAATTAGTTATTATAAATAATTGCACGTGACATATATGGATTAATTTAATTAAAAAATTTCCATCAAATTTTTAGATTTAAATTATATGTTTTATTATGCAAAAATTAATTATCAATGAAAACGGGGTAGTAAAATTAAAATTTTCAATAATTTTTTTCACTGATAGAGTCAATGTTTATTATTATTATTTATTATTATTATTTATTATTATTATTTATTATTATTATTTATTATTATTATTTATTATTATTATTTATTATTATTATTATTTATTATTATTATTTATTATTATTTATTATTATTTATTATTATTATTATTATTGATTGTTATTATTATTATTAATTACCATTATGACTACGTGATTGAGATTATTATGATTATGATTATATGACTGATAATCGTTTGAATAAATCATATTTATACAAATTAGTACCATAAATTTAATATGTTATCAATAAAATTTTGACAAGTAGGAATGAAAGTTTTGAAGATGAAAAATTAGTTTACTTTTATTTTTTTTAAATTAATTAAAAGAATAAATGTGAAAAAAAAAAGTGCACCAATAAAATATTCGCAAATATTTTCCATTTGTCTAGCATTTACACCCTCTCTCCATTCACTTTCAATAATTTTCACTAAATGCTAACAAAGTGCAATAAGTGCAGGAAAAATCATAGGAAAGAGAGAGAGATAGACGAGACGGAGGGAGAGACAGAGGGAGAGAGAGAGAGATTTAACGATTAGCAAGTTATTCACTCTTTTCCGTGCTTTTTTTTTCTTTTCATTTCTCATTTGCACTGGTAGTTAGCATTTGCTTTTGTCATAGCAACAAAGCTATAATTTAAATTAGAAATTAGCATTTGGAAGAAAAACAAAAAAGTAAAAGAATAAATTTTTCGAGTGTTTTTTTTTAATTTTTACCAATTTAATAGTGAAATTGTTAAGAATTTAAAGAAATTTTGTTGAAAATTTTTAGAAAAAAAATTATTTTCTTCTCTTCTAAAAATATTCAATTTGGAATATTCCTTATTTATAAAATATATTAAATTTTAATTTTTTGCATTAAAATTGAGAGAAAATTAGGAATTAAAAAAATTTTTTTTTTTGGTCTCTTAATTGAATAAGTCTTATTAGTTCTTAAAATATCTACTTCTCTATTGTTCATATTTCTTTCATATCTTTTTTTTTTCCCGTTGCATACGACAGGTCTATTCAATAATCTTGTAGTATTGAGGTTTACGTGTTAGATATTACTTAATATCATATACATTTGTATTTCTTGCGTTCTAATACATTGATCATTTTGATAATTATATTGTAAAATCTACTGCATAGGAGAAGGTGATCGCTTGAAAATGATCAGACGTCAGGTATTTCATCTGTCACTTCGGGCAAAGCGTAGATCGGATTGCATGTCAAATAGAGAATTCAAACCTAATCGAAAAAGTGTTGATGATTTTCTCAGTGATTCAAATGAACCGTTGCTAAAGTTTGTTGATAAATGTTGCATCGATAAAGATGGGGAAAAAAGCAGAGGACATTTTAAAAGGGTCAGATATGTTACTTTTTTTTTAAATTTGAATTTCAAAATTTTGTTCTTAATGATTGAAAGTCCTTGTGAATGAATGTAAAGAGTGTATTTTCAAGGACAGCAAATAGATTGAGGCGAGAGAGAGAGAGAGAGGAGGAAAGAAAGGAAAAAGAGAGGGAAAAAAAAACAGTCATCGTTTTTTTTCTCTACAACGATCTTACAACTATATGAAATTAGAAGCTAAGCTTAACTTAAAGCACTCATTCATCTAAATCCTCTCGACCACTTTCATTATTTCAATCGAAAAAAAATGAGCAGTTAGCTAAGTCTGTAACTCAAACCCTTTTAGTAAGTCAAATTTATTCTTTTCGTTAACTTTTTTTTCTTTGAAAATTTCTTTTCATTACCATTTTCTTTCTTTTCCAATTAATTAGTTAATTTAATTAATTTAAAAATATTTAATATATTAAGTAATATAGTAAGCGAACGGAAAATTGTCATTGATAATTCTTAACGAACAAATTAGTCAGCTAAAATTACTTTGCTAATTAGTATTCCTATGAGAAATTTATGTGAGATTCTTCTCTCTCTCTCTGTCTTCCTCTCCTTCTCTCTCTGTCGCTTTTTTTTCTTTCTCATTTAAAAATTAGGAAAAAAAGAGAAGAGAAGAAACAATGACTATCCAATTATTTGTTTTATTGATATTAATTTATTTAATAAGTAACTTTTGTTTGCTCTTTTTTTTGAATTTAAAAAGTTAGAGAACAAAAAAAAAGGATGACGAAAGTGTTAGCATTGCTAATTAATGATTTTTCAGTGATAATGAAAATAAAAATTAATTCAATCAATTACCTTTGTTGATGCTAATTAATTGACTAATTTCAAAATATTTTTTTCGTATTATAATTTCACAAAAATTAGTGCAAAAGAAAAAAAAAATAGTTATCTTTTCCACAACTACTTCCGTCACTAATGCCATTCTTCAATCGTTTAAACTGCCATTTGGAAATTATAAACTTTGAACATTTTATTTGTGTACTTCGATCATTCAATTCAATCTATTTAACTATCAAATTACATTTCAAAAAAAAAAAGATTTTTTTTCTTTCTCTTTCTCTTTCTCTCTCTCTCTTCTTATCACACTGGTATTATTTTTTCTCTTCTTATCTCTTTCCCGTCCTCTTTCCTCACTCTATTTCCTCTAAATTTAACTTCACTCAAATATTTTCCATTTTTCACTGATAATTAAATGATTGAACAACAAATGCGGTAAAACAAATTTT
The DNA here is from genome assembly GCA_013365375.1 of Litomosoides brasiliensis. NCBI lineage: Eukaryota > Metazoa > Nematoda > Chromadorea > Rhabditida > Onchocercidae > Litomosoides > Litomosoides brasiliensis. The sequence continues at coordinate 22,965 of JABVXW010000411.1, read as the reverse complement.
CTTTTTTTTCCTTAATTTTTATATAACTTTAAAATTTTTTATTAAATTGACATTAATTATTACAAAAATGAATTCTTTTCTCTTGTAAATTAATTAATTAATTAAATTTTTTAAACTTAGTACATACATATCTAACAGGAATCGCTTGTAACAACTCAAGATAGGATGAAATATGAAATGGCCAAGAAAATAAAAGTAATTAAAGAGCCTAGTTAGTTGGTTAGTCATTGTAGTCAAATACTTTGCAAAAAGAATGTGAAACGATTAATTTAATTTCATATTTTTATTGACTGAAATTATGAATTAAAGTTTTTTTTTGCTATATTTTAATTTGCAGATTAAATTTAGCTAATTAATTTAACCTACGCATTTAATTCTTTTCGAATTAAGTTTAAATTAAAATTTTGCTGCAGTAAATGATGAATAAATATTTTAGCATTATTTACCATGTATAATTTTTACTTATTATTTTTTTAATCTCTCTTTCTCTTTCTTTCGCTCTACAGACTGTTAGACAAAAAAGAAAGGTTGCAATTTGAAATTTTGCGGGACCAAAAAGAGGGAGAGAGAGAGAGAGAGAGAGAGTTGAAAAATGATGGAATATTTAAGATATATTCCTTTCTCATTTAATCTTTTCTCTTTCATCTCATCTTTTTTTTGAGGTCACCTATTTATCTAATTTCAGTCCAAATTTACTTCATACTCTTACTTTATGCATTTTCATCATACATTATTGATTATTCCATAAGTATATTTCACATTTATTTATAACTAACAAAGATATCAGTTTATTATTCATCCTTTATTATTATATTAATTTTGAATATTAATTTTAATTTTAATTATTTATTCTTCTATTCTTTTATTTTTATTATCATATTGATTATTAACATTGATTTTAATTTCAAAATATTTCCAGTTAAAATTTTTTTTTCTTAAAACATATAGGAATTACTAATCGCCACTTTTTTATTTCCCATTTTTATTACGACTATTATTTAATAAAAATTTTCATCTCATCGATTGATTGATTTATTAATTGATTGATTGGTTAAATTATTTGATAGGAATGATGAAAAGTATTTGAATTATAATATTAGTGAGATGAAAATTTCATTTCTATCATTTTTATTTTATTATTTAAATGAAATTATTAACTTTTGCCTTTTTTTCTCCTTTCCTCTCTCTCTCTCTCAAAAATAATAAATAAAATAACGATAAAATAATAAATTTTTTGTAATATTATATGCAAATTTCTGATGAAGTTTTTTGTCGTTAATGAAAACAAAAAAAAAGAATTTATAATATTATATGCAAATTTCTGATGAAGTTTTTTGTCGTTAATGAAAACGAAAAAAAGAATTTGTCATTTTTGGGATAATTAAAGAAATGATAGATTGAAAGAGAGATTACCTTAGTTGAAGTGAAATATTATAGCATTTAAGGCTTTTAAATGATGATGAATGAAACATTTCATTTATTGTCATGTCTTTTCCACTTTCATTTTCAATCTTTTCCCATTAATCATTTAATGATACTTTTCTCTCCCTCTCTCTCTCTCTCTCTTTCTCTGATAATAATTAATACTAACCGATTAATTACTTCATTTATCTTTTTCCATTTCTTTTTTTTGGCAACATTTGTCAGATTTATTGGAAGAGAATTAGCTTTTACATTTTTGTGAATTATTACACAATCATTGATTGATATCTCAATTCTTTTCTTATCCTTTTGTTTCTCTTTCTTCCTAATTAAACTACTAATTTGATTGATTTTAGCATTTAAAATGATAATTTGGCTACTCATTTCGAATATTTGTGAAATTTTCCTTTTCTTTTTTATCATTCATTTCAAATTTATAACTTTCATAATTGTTATTGCTAAAATTTCGTTTTCATTCTTATCATTTTGCTTTTCTTCTTTTTTTTTTAAAAAAACAATTTCAGCAATATTCCAATCTAACTAATTCTAATAATTCTGAAATTGTGATGTTTTTCAAATCACGCATGCGAAAATCGAAGTCATGGTCTGATCATTCAAATGTTATCCGACAAACGGTATGATGTTTATTTTAATTCCTATTTATTTGTTTTTGCTAATTTCATTTTGTTTCACCTCGATCCTCTCTTATTTTTAATTAATTTTCTTTTCCATCTTTCTCTCTCTCGCTCTCTCTCTCTCTCTTTCATTGTGTCTCACTGTGTTTCTTTCTCTTTCCTACTTCTCATATTTTATTTTATTTAAGTAATTTCAATTCAATTCAGATTTATAATGATAAATTCGTGTGTATTAGTTGATAAAACAAATTCTTTGTTATAAAATAGAAAGAAAAAAATTTTGATATAAATATTTACATTCGAATTTATTTTGGTACTGTAAGGGTTGAAAAAAAAAAGGAATGCAAATATAAACTTATGCATACAGAATTACTTACTAACAAATTCAAAATATCAAAAATGATTTTTTGATAGGAAGAAATGGACTAAGTTAATTTATTCAGTTAAATTTACAGTGTCAAATTGAAGTACTTCATGATGAAACGTTCGTGTGCGGAAAAAGTGCTGAATGCGGCGGTAGTGGTAATGGTAGGAGCGCTGTTAGAAGTAGTAGCAGTACTAATGCAACAGTTGAATCTGAGCAACCAACTTCACACCTAAATTTTGCCATTTCCGAATTGGTAAATTTAAATAATCTTTTACCTGTTATTTTTTTTCTATTATTTGTATTATGTCATCACAAACATTGGCGTTCTAATAAAAATGATTCCGGTTCTGATAAAAATGATTCCGGTTTATTTTGTTTATTTATTTCTTTACTAATATTCAAATTGATAATTTATAATTTTTTTATAGGTGAATACGGAGCGAAGTTACGTTCGTGAATTACGATCAATTGTTGATTTCTATATTAGGCCATTTGAAGCACCTGAAAATGAACATTTAATAGGAACACATTTAAGAGATCGTTCGGATATTTTATTTGGTAACATTCCTGACCTGGTTAGTTTCCTACATTTTTTCTTTTTCGCTAAATAAAATTATTTAGTTAAGTAATTTATTTAATTAAATTAAAATTATTTAGTTAAGTTAAGTAATTAATAAAATTAAAAATATTTCATTAAGTAATTTCTTTTTGTTTGCTTGTTTTTACCGGTCACTGCCTATAACAGTTGTTGCAATAAGTTTAATCATTTATATTATCAATGATATGTTTAATGTTTAGTTAATTATTTTAAATTAATCAATTTTTCATCAATTTTATATATTCTTTTTGTTACAGCTAAATTTTCACAGTAACTATCTTTTGGCTGATTTTTTGGCAGCGAGAAATTCAACAATCGAAATATGCCGATGCTTTCTCAATCATCGAAATAAATTCCTTCAACTTTATCATCGTTACTGTCAAAATAAACCATTAGGTGAAAGTTTACAAAGGGAACAACAGGTAGATGGAGCAATTATGAAATTTTTTACGGTAATTTTTTTTTTACTTTCTATTTTAAATAATACTTAATTAAAAGGAAGCGAAAAAAAATAATTATATAAAAATGTATTTTAATTTCTTTTCTATAGAAATTATAAAAATTAGAATAATGAGATATTGTGCTGAATATTTGTTCGTAATTTTTTTTTGTTTTAATTAAAGTTTCATGTTTTAGGAATGTCAAAAACGAGCTGGACATCCATTACCATTAAGTGCTTACTTGTTGAAACCAATACAAAGGATTACTAAATATCAACTTTTACTAAAAGTAAGTAAGATTTCATATTTTTCATTCATTCATTCATTATCTATCTAATTCAACGAAATATGATTTGTTCAATTTAATCGTATGGCTAGTGATAAACTGATAAACTGTTAATTGATTGATAAACTGTTAAAACTGTTAATTGATTGATTCACTACTAAACTTTTATTTACTTTCCTAATTTCAATGCTATCAATCGATCGATTGCAATAATTCAAAATTTTATACATTCTTATTTTTCAGGAAGTACATCGTCATTGCGCTGATCAAGCTAGGCCTCATGTTGATAAAGCTTTATCCTCAATGTTAGATCTTTTGGCTCAAATTAATACAGCCATGCATCAGTTACATATTGCCGGATTTGTAGTAATTATTATTATTATTATTCTTGTTGTTATTATAATAACAACGAAAATTTTACTTTTGAAGAAAGAAGTACAATTAAATTGAAATATGCAAATTAATGATTAATTGAATATATATTTTTTTTCAGGGTGATCTTAATCAAATTGGCCCATTAAGACTTCAAAATGAATGCGACATTTATGCATTTAAAAAGAGGACACGTCGTCTTAATAAAGCTCAACGTCGACATCTGTTCCTTTTTGATGGTGGCTTATTATTTTGTAAAAAACGTTCACAATCAATGACGTGTGCTTCTGAGTACTATGAACTTAAATTATCCATACCAGTAAGTAATGATTATCGATTTGATTTTTAGTATTGGAATTAATTTGATTGGAAATTTATTTGTAGTTACAATGTTTTTTTTCTTTCAAGCTTTTGAATAATTTTAGACGTGTAGTCTTGGCTTCTCAGAAACATCAAAAACGTCATCGGCACGTTTCGAAGTTTGGGATGAGACAAAAAGTGAAGCATTTGCTGTACAACCTATTGATGAAACTGCTCGAATAAAATGGATACAACGACTTTATAGGTAATGTTTAATTTTTTTTTTAAAGAAAATTAAATAAAAAATACAGGTAATTAGTTGATGGACTAGGAATACGTGTAAATTATTTCTGATTGCGATTATTTCACATATATTCAACTTTTGAAGTGAAATATTATTCTGAAATGTGGCAGTGTTACGTCACTGTAATGAATGAATTAATTGATAATCTGAATTATTTTCGTCATACTACTAGAATAAGCCGTGAAAACAACAAATAAGTATTTTAGAATAGTTGGTGAACGTGTAACACGTCGAGATCGATTAAATCAACAACATCGTCCGGCACGTCCGCAATCTTGGGCTTCTACAATCTCCACTGACAGTATTCGTTCCTCTGATACAACAACAGATAGGTAAATTAATTATCTAAAATTAAAATTTAATAATAAATTTTTCAAGACAATTTTTTTTTTTAGATAAATTACAAAATATTAACCTTTTCAAATAATTCAGTAATTTGAAAGTATCATTTTTTTTTATGACAAACACATTGCAGTAGTGTTGTGGATGGAAATGGAAATAATCCAAATGGTACATGCTGTTCATCATCCTCTTCCGGATCACCAACATTTGTTCCGGCAACATCAGATGATGATCCGGATAATAATATTAGCAGAACTGATCAGCTGCTACAAAAGCGATCACACAGTTGCCCAGAGGTTAAAAAAAATTAGTTTTTTTTTTCTAAATTAAAAATCATCGTTAATTATTACATTTTTAATATCACAAATTGTCAACCATATAATTGTAATTAATAAATCACTTCCACTATTAGCGCTTATTATTAATGATAACTATTTCTATTGCAGTTATTTATAATTACTGATTTAATTCTCATTATAATTGGATCATTTAACGAATAATAGCTAAATGGAATAGAAATAGTTATCGTAAACGTAAATTTCAAACTTAAACAGAAATTTTAAAACTTAAATTAAAACGTTAAACGTAAATTTCAAACTTAAATATCTTTTAATTATTACTATTATCTTATTATTTCAGAATTCTCTAGGCGATTTATCATCACCATCATTATCTACCACCACAACAATACCATCATCTTCAGGAATACTAAATACCGTAGTACCATCATCAATATTAGCAGCCAAATCAGTAACAGCAACAGCAACACCGTTGAATACAATTGTAGAGAACTCTTCTTCCAATGAATTATTTTCAACAATTTAAATAGAATTTTATTTTTCATTAGCACGATGACTACTCTTTCGTCCTCTCTTTGAGATCAATTTTCTTTAGGATTTTCGAGAGAGAAGAAAAGATTAATTAATAAAAATGAGCAGAAGAAAATTTCAACTTTCCATTGATTTACAACTTTTCTCAGTAGCATTTCGCCAATTAGCATTTTATTTATTGAACAAAAAAAAGAAAAGAAATGAATGAATTTCAAATTCATTTATAATAACGGTAATATCAAAAATAAAAGTATTGGCAAATTCGATGACATTATCTTATTGTACAGGCATTTTACTCATACAATTAGTGCTATTGTGCTCATTATTTAGGTGTATTATATCCAAATATTGTTGCTAAATATTCATTTTTCCATTTGAATTTAATTTCAATTACTACAATTCTTGGTGAATTGAAGCATTTCCTTGTTTTTGTTATCATCTGTTGCATTCCTTGCAATTTCCTTCCTTTATTTATACTTATTTTTGTATATTTCATGTATGTATGTATATGTTTCGCTTTATTGTTGTGCTATATAAAGTGTAAATGAAATGATTTAATTGCTGAATTATTTCATTGCTAACAAAATTTGCAAAATTTGTGTAGCACATTACTTACTTATACAATAAGAACTCATTTACTCTGAGTAGTATAAGCCTATTGTATGCGCTATTTTTTTGCTCATACAATAAGGATATTCATAGGGGATATAATAAGGATATTTGCTCATACAATAAGGATATTCACAGGGAATATAATAAGGATATTTGCTCATACAATAAGGATATTCACAGGGAATATAATAAGGATATTTGCTCATACAATAAGGATATTCATATTTATGGACAAAAGTACGATAATTTGTTATTTCATCCAATGCTTGCTTCTTCAAATAATAATTTAGTGCTACAATTAATGATTCATGCAATTTATTATTTGCATTAGAATGGTATTTTAACTTCAAATTCTAAAAAAGAAGCATTGATGAATTTGTAGTATGGAAAATATGAGCCATTAAGTTGCTCCTAAACTGTTGAAATAAACTAATTAAAATTTAGAATTTGCAAAAAAATCTTAAGAATAAGCAAAATTATTGTGCTATTTTCCAAGTGTAAACAATTCTAAAAAATCAGTTGGAAGGCTTTAGCTCGGAAATGATTACCCACTTAACTTACTCGCATGACGATTGTTCAATTTGCAAAATGTTTAATTGGTAGATAACTGTTTAGTTCAAAAAAAAAACACGAATTTTAAAAATCAATGTATAATTGAACGAAGTTTATTTTTACAGATTCCCCTAATATTGAAATTTGCTAACAAAAGCTCACTGATAATATGTAATTAATGAATTGACGTACTTGCGACAGACACACGTACCAAGCATGCGTAACGTCTAGCATTCATCTATCGATTTGTTAACTTTAATGAGAAAAAAAGTAAGTTAATTACTGTCTACCTTAGGAAGCATCATTATTAATTCCTCCTGAGACGGAGCGATTTCACAGATTTCACATGGGCCAACATTTTTATCAGCTGTGATCCGGTTTGTTTTTTGAGCTTACGTTAGGTGTGGTACGGGTTTTATTACACTCCAGGTAGAATGGTTTGAAATTTTAGGAGATTGGAATATACTTTACCAAACCATGAACATCACATGTGAGCCAAGAATGACATGTGCAGAAGAAATCAGATTCATCAAGCTGAACAGGTAATTAAATTATCTGCCATGATGAATCTATTATTTATTTGATTCAGGCGTTCTCATGCATCTTGGTCCTTCTAAAATTTTGCATTGTTTTTTCAAAATTTTATTGAATTTTTATTTTTTCAATCCTATATTTCTGCCATATTTTCCTTGTTATTTCTGCATTTCTTTCATTTCTAATATTATGAACCTGAATAGTTTCAGCTTTGATTTTATCCATTTTTGGAATAAAAAAGGAGACTTGTCGGAAGCCGATAAAGCTCTTCTTTATAAGGTTAGTTAATTTCCTAAATACATTGCTGCAAGCACTGTATAGGGATGGAATTATTTGTATCTTTCTAGAATTACATATTACTATTATTATAGTAACTATAATTATTATTACTACTTTATTATCATTATTTTCACATTCTATTATTTGCTGCTTTTTGATAATATTATTAGTAATTTATTTATTTTTTATTATCACTGATCATAATTTATCGTATTTGTTATTTATTTTACTGTTTATTTTATTTCATTTTATTATGCTTGAAAGAGGCTAATAGAAATCATTAATGGCGGCAATGTAAAAATTTACTGTGAACATAGTATTAATAAATACTGTTTTTCCCTTTGGTGCAATATTCGATGTTTCTCTTTCATTCTGAGCTGCAGAAATATAAGAGGAAAACATGGATATTTGTTCAAATTATTTGAAATGTATTTAATTGGATGATGTCCAATAATTTTATATTCCAGGGGATACGGAATTTAGATAGTGAACTAGTCAAACTTGTTGAAGCGAAAGAAGACAAAACAAAAATTTACAAAGTGTATTTGAAAATCGGACATATCAGTTTGTTGGCAAAGGATTTTCCCAGAGGTATATTTATTATGTTTGTTATTTGGATCATCAAATAGTGAAAAGGACATGTAGAAATTACGGGGATATAATCAAACAAATGGATTCTTGCCGTACGTATATTGATATTCAAATATTGGTGATGTCTATCGGGAGCATTACTACAAGAAGATTAGCTTATGTGAGGAATAAATTTTCGCATCATGAAATACATTAGTCTGACGTTTATAATTCGGTGCGGAATGAACAGTATGATCATAAATGCGATAATGCTTATCACATATGTTCTTTTTAGCATTATCATCTTATCAGAAAGCTTATAATCTGAATAAAGATGGATTTTGGAAAGAACCAGCTTCATATTTTGGTCTCGGAATGGTTTATTTCCACTTTAAAGCATTTGAAATGTAAGTATTACCAACATTCAGTTATATTTGTTGGAAAGTTTTCAGATAAAATAAAACAAATATAATCAGTTTGTTTAAACAAACAAGAAACATTTAGTGAAATTAAGTCGCAGTATGATTACAAATTCTAACTCTGGGATTTGTAATTAGCAATGTACACTGAATTATGAATCGACGTTACCTACATGTGTCATTCTCTTTTTAATGCTTATTCATTCATTTGCAATTAACCTGGCAAATATTGGAGTTTGGGGAATAACGGTAGTAATTGCAAAAGGGGTTGCGAAAATAGAATGATTTCGTTTTGTTTTTGGAAATTGTAGTGATTAGAAGAAACTAAAATTTCCACATATGATTTTGGGAACAGTTTTTATTTTATTTTAAGCTTACAAGAAATTTCATACTTTGTGCTACTTACTAATCTTTTAATCTTATGTAGAGAAAAGTCAAACATTCGGAACTGAATCTTCACTATTTAAAAACTTAACATTAAAAGATTTTTTTACGATTAAAAAAATGAGGTGATCGTTTAGAGAGATAGGAACTGAATTTAGAGAAATTGCAATTGTACCATTTTATTGATCAGTTCCTTGTTTCATGTCGTAAATGCAGCTGCTCTTCTTTTAAATGTTTAAATTAATGCGATTTAAATAGTAGCTATCAAAAATTTGCTTCCGAATCTTCAAACAGAACAGATGGTCAGAAGTAGTGGACCATGGTGTTAGTCTGCCTTCATTTCTTCTACTTTTTTATGCTCTTTAGTTGATTTTTCACACGGTTATTTGCATTTTTATGATATGTTTTTACCCTACACGTTCTGCATGCTAACTCTTCCACCCTTTTCATTCTGCATCCCACTTTCACCTTTTTATTTTCTTTGTGTTGCAGACCACAACAACCACTAATCTTCAATTGGTCATTCATTTCTCTTTCATCCTTCTCCTTGGATATCGAGGGCTGGGAAGTAGAGAGCGAGATGAGAAGTGTCCCCTCACTCATCCTCTCCCTCACACTTTTTTCTTCTTTGACCTGATCGATTGGCTTACTGTTATTCAATGCGTCCCATATCCACAAACATGTGCTGTCCACTATTCACAATGTCTGCATGTGTTGCGACCTACTGACCGTTGTAGCTACTCCTTCATTAGACCAATTTGCCTTATACTTTCATCAATATACGAAAGCGTTACTAATGATTTGCAATACAAATACTCTTTCTAATCTTGTTGGTTCTTCCTTATCAGATTTTTTTGATATCTGCTTTTTCTAAACTTTACTACCGAATTTGACAAGGCTTCCATCTTCACTTGTTCCTCTCATTTATTTCAACTTGTAATAGCAATTACATTCATTGTTTTTATTGCAAATTTCAAATCTGATGAAGGAGAAGAACAATTGGTCAATTGTCCTTAATAGCATTTGACAAGAAAATTGCCCTCTCATATCTGATTTTGTTGTGTTTTGCGATGAAACTGATGGGTAGTTGTTGCACCGATTCGATCATTTCATGAAAAATAGTTTTTAAAATTTCTTAAGCATAGTCCCAAGATAGATAATAAACAAATAAATAAATAAATCAAATCTATATTCTTGGTTTGTAAACTGATTTACCGAACAAAACTGCTTATGTGAAAATGAACTAATCAACTGAGAAATGTAAAAATCATTCTGTTACCCTTATTTACTACGACATATGTGTGATGTGAAAAATATGAAAAAATAAGTCGGAATGGTGGTCCCACAATGGGCTAGGCTCTTTTCCGTCTACTGACGATTGTTAAAAAGGATGTTAAATTGATCAGCTTAAAAGACTTCAAAAAAAGTTTCTGAGAAACACAGGAAAGTAGAAACCTTTTTCTCTTTTTATCTCTTACTTTTCCTTTTGCTAGAATTCACGTAAAATTTTTACAAATTTTGATATAAATTAAAATAAATTTGATATTTTCTTGCAAGAATTTTATGAGTGGAATTTGTATCGCATTCTTCTTACTTTCCCTAAAATGAGTTGATTTGATAACAAATCATTGCTTTCTTTGTACAATTCCATTCAAACCAATAGCTTTAGATAGTGCTTACTTAATAGTTTGCTTATATTAACTTTGTCTAACATTTTCCTACCACCAAGTATTTGTGTTTAATTTCAGCGCTGGTGAAGCGTTCAATCGCGTTCTTTACTCACATCCAAATCACGAATACACAGTTGAGATATATTCCAGACTGGGATTTATTTACAAGAATTTGGAATTTTTCGACCTTGCCATTAAGGTCTTTGGTTTTTTCCAATTTAAATGTCTTATTGAGAAATATATCAATTGCTGATATTATTTCATTTTATTTTGTCGTATCGCTCAATCATCAGCGCAATGATGATGATCCCATTGGGATGGTAAAATGCTCGTCAAACACTATTGTTCTAAACATCCATCTTCCACGAAAGTTCTTCAAATTGTAGAACCGATTACTTTTCGTATTACATCGGTACTTGCGGAAATGTATTAAAAAAAATTTGATGGTTGTTTGTGCAGTCGATCAAAAAAAATACATGGGACAGAAGTGTGAAAAAGCTGATTTTTGAGTGGAACACATGACTTGTACTTTTTTGAATATGGCAGATTTATCTCTTGGCCGATAATTTTGACCGAATATTAGATGTTTTATTACCAGCAAGCACAATAATTACTATTATAGAATGATAAATGGGACAAATAAGAGATATCAATCACTAAATAGGTGATACCTATGTAGACCAAATTAATAAAAAGTGAAGTTCATCTTAATGGGGTAAATCATTGTAATTTTGGTAGCTGATGTGACATACTGATGAGTATTAACCATCTTGAAATCCATTATTTTCTTTTGTTGAGTAACTGAATTTTGAACTGTACGATTAGGTGTAGCGGCACGTAATGTACAGTTCAAAATTCAATTATTTAACAAACAACAAGAAATTATTTATTTTACGTTATGCGTTCAGTTGTCTGAACATTAATTAATATCTTTTCAGTAATTTATTGGCAGAATGGGTTCAAATTATTTATTGCAGCACTTCACAGCAGCACTGAACGACAGTCGTGAAAGCACATTCCTGACGAAGGTTGAATTACGTTTCAACATAGCTCATTGCTACGACATCGCTGGTGACCTTGATCGGGCAGCCATCGAGTATCGAACTATCTTAACTGACCATTCCGTTCAATTGACGAGCAGTTTACAAGCGCAGATCCTAAGACAACTTGGTAATGTTCATTTCTTTTCTGTTTTCCTATTCTGTACTCATGAAATAGATATATGATGTCGTCCATTTGATGCTATCTTTTTCGTTTTTAACTTTTTTTTCCTGAATTCCTGAATATAAAATATTATTGTTATACAAACAGGTGATGAATAATTTGTATAGAATGTTATAAATTTTAAAAAGTTCAGATTTTTCAAATGAATTTATTCGTGCGTCCTTTTTATAGAAATGTTGTAGTTATTTGTAGGGTAAGACTCAGTTGTTCGATAACTGCAATTATCTTAAATTTTTAACTTGTTGTAGTAGTGCTTTTACCACTAAAATATACTGTGCTGCAGTTTTTAGGAAAGCATTAGGGAGGTTGTGTTGAAGCGGTTTAGTTGTGTTGAACATTTCAGGGTGGTTGTGTTATCGCGAGGAGTGTCAACCGGCACAGAGACCTCAAAAGATTTTCGAGGCAGAAAATTATCTAATTCAAAGCAAGGAACTTGAACCTAATTGTGGAAAAACATACTATTACTTAGGGCGTTGCTACGGCGAGCTGCAGGACAGGGCACACGACGCATTTGTTTATTACAGGTTAATTATTTATTATATTGTCTTTTGGAAGCAAATGACTGTACCATCAGAAATTTGCAATTATATATTTGAGTGTCGTAGGTAAAGCTTCTGATGAGGCAGAATGTTGTCAACAAATTCTTGTATCTGTAACCTTGACAAGCTTTTTAATCTCTCGTATTGTGAGCGGCGCATATGAGTAACAAGTACGATAAAATAACGAAATATTCTCGATAAGGTATCAGCGAGATTTTTGAGGGTGTAAAAATATCTTTACTAGAAAATTTTTTCATTGCTGTAGGTCGTAGACAAAACTCCAAGTAAAAAGGCTTGTTATTTAATTACTTTGTTGTTAGATAATTGCTACATTATTCTGTTAGTATTAGAGGCTTATCATATCCCAGTGTTGTAAATCCATTATGAAGATTTTTATAAAAAAAACTTTAAGTTTTGTATTACGTTTCTAGGCATTCAATTGATAAATCAGAAGCAGATGCGGATACGTGGTGTAGTATTGGTGTTTTATATCAGCAGCAAAGTCAGCCAATGGATGCATTGCAGGTTGACCAATTTCTTTAGCCTTTATTTATAAATAATTCGAATTAATTTGTGCCATATATTCTGGCAATCTTGTCATTCCTATCATTGTTTTTGTTATTTCTTGACCTCAGTTTCTGAATTTTTTTCTTTTAGGCGTTTATTTGCGCAGTTCAGTCAGATCGTGAACATAGTGCTGCTTGGACAGATTTAGGACGGTTGTACGAAGTTAACTGTCAATTTTCGGATGCACTCCACTGCTTTAAGAAAGCACTGAAGTGTCAACCAGGTGAATTCAATGTTTAAGATGAAAATTTGTTTTCAAATAACTTTTGAGTTGTGGATTAAGTATGGATTGCAGTAAGGAATAGTAAACGTTGTTTGACAGTTTTTAATAGTGAACGGTTTCACTCATTTCTGAATCATTGGAGAGGATGCATGAAATAATAAACTTTATCCCTACGTTTTTACTATCGATTACTACCTAATGAACAGTGCCACATTGTTTCAGATGCTTGTGGTTTAAGGATTTTATTACTTTTCAGCAGCACCGGAAGCTTTGAAAGCAAGAATACGTGTCCTTGAAAAGGAGTTGCACCCGTCTTCCTTGCTTATTGGAAATTTGCGATCTCTCCCACCCAGCGAGTAATTACTTTGCTTAATGTTAAAAAATTAAAGAATATCTTCTGCAGTATTTTCACTTTATTTGTCGTTTTAGGTTACCTGGTCTTAACGAAGCTTGGAGGCTTTCTATTCCTGCAGAACTTAGTCAAAGACAGGAAGAATTTTTGAAAGTATGTTTTTACAAATTGAACATGATTTTTCAATATTAGATACATTTATTTCGTCACTTAAAGCTCCCTCAACCGCACTTCTTGATTAACGCTGTGCTATTTATCTTGCTACTAACTATATGTGATTTCAATTTTTCAGAAATTTTAATTTGTTCATTTTTTCAGCAAAAACAGCAGCGCTATCGTGACGGTAGTCCGCTACTTTCTGCTCCACTAACATTACCTCAGGTATTTTATATTTTTTAGTTCAGCAGTTTATAAACATAGGGAGGTTATTAATTCAAATAATGTCCAGTGAGTATTAGTAAATAAAATCCGTATGACCTGACATAATCTTTATATATCTGAGAAAAGACCTCCTACAGAATACGAACGAACCAGTTGAAATACAAATCCAACTAATGAATATCTTACGCGCAAATACAGCTGAAATTACTGAACGCGAACGTGTTTTATTGGAAGCGCTGGAAAGTAAATTTGAGAAGGTTGTATGGATTTTTATTTACGAAAATTAATAAACAGAATTTTAAAGCTGTAGTAAATCTTCCAAATCACTGTTGATTGAAATTGCAATGTTTGACTGCAGATCGTAATGCATAGCTTGTGTTTTAATTCTAAATGAAATATGCTAAACTTAGTAATGCGAGTAATGGATTTTTATCTAGACTAAGAAAAATGGCTCCGAACAATCTGTAGAAATGCATTCTAAACAAGACTTTACTATTGGCGGTATCAAAAAAGAAATTCTCGTGGATGGTAACTTATTATTGCTTTTATAAACTTTTATTTCTATGTTTGGGATTCTCTTGAACTCGTCTAAATTTCTAAACATTAAAAAGGAACATTTGTTCTCCATTATTGTTACATCTTGTCCTCTTTTTGGAATTGTCTTGTTTTGTTATAGGTGATGCAGTACCTTCCACTTCTTCATTAGAGATTCATTCGGCTGAGAAAGCGGTGATTGTTGATAATAAAGAAACGGCAAAAGAACAAGTAACGTATTGATTCTTCCAGTTTGAAGATAATATATCTTGGAGGTTGAAAAGTTACTGAAATGTTATGAACAATATATTTTTTAGACAAAGCCAAATAAAGAAGTGTCTCCGTTACCTTGTTCTTTCTCACTTACTGCTGAAGTTCGAGTTCCGCTCACAATCACAGCATCCGAGTTGATGGAAAGATGCAGGAAAAGGGTGGATAAGCCAAGTGAATTTTTTGAAATATTTGATGAACACGTGAAGCCTCCATCCTTACCAGAAGCGCCACAAATAGAAAAATCTTCGCCTGAGAAGGTTCGTTCGGTTTTCAATTTCTAAAATATACACTTCTGATACAAAAAGTAAGGGTATAGTTGCATTTGTGACTTTTTTTTGTAATAGCTGAAGTTAGTGCATTAGAAATCAATTGTTCCTTTAGGGATTTGGCGGTTGATTCGAAATTTGATTTTCAGCTTTTACGACCAACACCTGTAATTATGGTGGAATCGCGAAAAGAAGCATATAGTATTGAGTTGCAAAATTATTGTTACAATAGCGCAGTTGTATTGATACGAGGTTTAACGCAGACCTTAAAGATGGATCTTTCATTGTTTTCAACAAAATCCTTGCTGGAAATTGCACCAAATCATGAGGTTTGCTTTTCGGTGGAACTTTGGAATGCTATAAAGAATAATTCTGTTCTACCATATTACTTATGTAAAAATGAGTTTTAATGATCATAAAAGCTCCCAGGGATTATTATGAAATGACTTTGATGTTTTCTGTTACCTGGATTATAAATTTTTTACCTTTCAAAACTTTTGAAGCTGAAGCAAAAATCTTGTTTTCTTTTCTTCCTTAGATTCTGAGAGAAAAAATACAGTATTTCTTTTAGCTGTTTTGCGTTTCCAGATAAAAATTCATTATTTTGTTTTGATCTTAGATAAGAAATTCATACTTGATGAACAGTTGGCAGGCATTCAATATTGTACTGCTTTTATTGCTGAAGTATGTATGTGTGATGAACATAGCTGTGCATGCCTCTTTATCAGGCATTTTTTTCTGTAGTTTTGTATTTACATTCAGCTGAACAAGAGCCGAGAAACAGTTTTAATTACTTTAAAGAATTTTCATTTTTAATGAGTTGGGGATGCACCAAAAGTTTTTTTAACGCTAGTTTCGCTAATTTCAATATTGCTGTACGATACAAATAATACTTTGGAAAGAATCAGTGGATTTTAGGTGGAGATACGTTCTCAGTACAAGATGCATCCCGACCAGAATGTTGATCATCTTGGACAGCCAACATGGACATGTCATAGTATTCGTTCTTTTACCACTATTGCTCATTATGCTCAGTATCAGGCCCAATCATTTCAATATAGCTTGAAGGTAGCGCCTTAAGTATTCATGTACATTTGACAGGTCTTCACAAACTCGACCTTTAGAGGTGTCAGCAAATCGAGTATTGATATATTTAAAATTAAGCAACAGGAATGGTAATCTCATTATTTTCATTGTTAACCTTCAACGACCTAATTATTCTACGGACTAAATGAAGTAGTTTAAGATCTAGAATTATGATGAACTGCTTCCAGATATGTCCTACGACAACTATGACACATGTTTGAATGTAATTTAACAGTATCGATTTGGATGGTTTGAAATGTAAGTAAAAGCTGAAAATTTATGCTTATAAGATTGAGCTTTAGGAAGAAGCTGAAAAACTTCGGGCAGCAAGTGCAAAATATGGTGGCGGTAGTGGTGGTACATCGACGGATACTAGTAATGGTTCACTGAAACGCCGGCGTGCTGCTGTACCTGAAGAATCTCAAATGCCAATGAAGCTGGTCAAATTTGGAACAAATGTAGATCTATCGGATGAAACAAAGTTTAAGTAAGAAGTCATATTACTTTTTTATTGTTTGGTAAAAACTCTCCTTTAAAACGCTGTTTCGTGAATTTGATATTTTTTCCCGTGTCCTCTCTAGTTCGCCCATTTTACATTTCTTGCAGTACTTTTTTTGTAAGGATATTGTATAATTATGAAGCAGGTAAAATATTTGGTACATTTTGACTATAAGATAAAGTGGGTTAACATTAAATAATCTGCGTTTCAGGTTGCAACTGGCGGAATTGAATAAAATGCCGTCTTTTGCACGGTTAGTTGCAGCATGTAATATGTTAACGCATCTTGGACATACTGTTTATGGTATGAATACTGTTCAACTATATATGAAGGTATGTTGCTTCAGGAAATTATTACGAGCTGTAGTGTACATTATTATTAACAGGAATTTATCTTTCTGATGCAAATTATTATTCAGAAGGTTAAATTTTTGATGTTTGGTGGTTTCAGGTACCAGGTGCACGTACTCCGGGCCATGTTGAAAATAACTGTTTGGCATCAGTAAATATAAACATTGGACCAGGTGACTGTGAATGGTTTTGTGTTCCATATGAATATTGGTCGGTTGTTAATGAATTGGTTGAAAGGTATGCTTAGTTAATCTTCATAATAGAAAAAGTGTTCAACACTAAAAATAAAAGTGGTTAGGTGAGATAAATGATGTGATTCGATTGAAAAATAAACACGATTAGTATTTGTTTCTACGTTTGAGATTCAAAGCTTAATATATTCTCGCCTTGCATGGGAGTAAGGATAAAGGCCTTCTAATAATTCCATTTGCCAGGCGCAAACTGAACTTTCTAAAAGGATCTTGGTGGCCAAATATTGATGAGCTGTTGGAGGCAAATATCCCAGTGTATCGGTTTACTCAGAAAGCGGGTGATGTTGCTTGGATAGGCAGTGGATGCATTCACTGGGTTCACAGTACTGGGTGGTGTAACAATGTAGCGTGGAACGTTGGACCACCCACACCAAACCAATATGAAATGGCTGTTCATTGCCATGAATGGAATAAACTTAATGTAAGTTTTCCTTCTTTTTGATGAATATCTTCCAGTGGAAAAATTGGAATTAGTAAAATGAAATACATTTAAGAGTGGAATTTATTGGGGTATGAAATACATGGCTGAAGAAAAAATGCTAACTTTAAATTGACTTCGAAAAAATGCGCACAAAACCGGCTTTTGAATAAAACTACTCGCTCTTATCCCAAAACGCATGTCGGTTTATTTCTCCACTTCCATAGATAGCCACATACACTTCCAGGGAGGTCTCAGTATTGTATCTCAGTATCTTGTATCAGCTAAGATCATGAAATTCTAATTTGACAATCTATACCGATTATGAGTAGATCTTTCGTGCTGTTTACAGTCCTCTAGCACACGTCTACCTCGTAAGAAGTAACGCACATGACTATCAGTCTGATTCATTCTTGGTGCGAACTGTGAAGTGTTATTCAGAATTTATGATTAGAAGAATAAATACGACATTTATTTCAGGGTTACAAATCATTGGTACCAATACAGCATTTGAGTTGGCAGTTGGCAAGGAACATACGCTTCTCGAACCAAAAAATGTTTACGTTAATCAAACAAATGCTTATACGATCATTAGCCTATAGTAAGATGATCGTTGATATGTTGAGTGTTTACGATAAGTCAATTCGAATGCATCCAAGACAGAAAGGAGAAGTATCGCACTATTGCTCTACTTGCGAGGTTTGTTACTATAAGCATTACTGTTTTCGAGGTTCGTATGAATTAAAATAATATGGTTTTCTGAAAAGTTTACTTTGTTTGACTTGCGTACGAAACTATGTTTTGAAGAGTTCTTAGTTATAACCTTGCATTATTAGCATATCATTATAGACTGTACATAGCACATGATTTTGTCTTATTTCACACCTGTGTTTCCGGTTTCTTACCTTTACAGTAATTTTAATCATTTTGACCACTATCCGATTCTGACTTTGTGACGTAAGAAAGCTTTTTATCATGCGAATTAGTTATCTTTGCAGATCGAAGTTTGGAACATATTGTTTGTTCGTGAAGTGAACGGTAAATTCCCCGTCTACTGCGTTCAGTGTGCCCGAAAAGCAGACCTCTCAAATTTTACTGTCCTTCAGCAGTATACGTTTGATGATCTTTGTAGTGTTTTTGATCAGTTTCGTCTTTACCCGGTAAATTCTCTTTCTCACAACAAAACTAATTGTTTTTATAATAGGACGACTAGTAAATTAGTAATAATTTAATACAGTATTGGGCAAATTGTGGTGGCTGACAATCAAAAGTTAATATATTGTATGTTTTAGTTTCTTAGCGTAGGTTGTCAGTGGCACACGTATGATTTTGTTAGTATTCTTTGAAACATGTAGTTATTAAGTTTTAGATTAAAATTTTTGAATCTACCATTATTTTCTTTTATTTCAGCAGAACAGGTCTGCCGTTGTGTGTTGATCGAAACTGCTATATGACTACCGATGCCTTTCATTAATTTTTATTCAAAAATTATACTATATTTATATCCATAAATACTGCCATTGCGATCTGTGTCTTTTTTTACCCGTTTTGATTAAGTATGCATTGTGTTTGTGTTCTGATTATTTGTCAACGTTGTACATATTACATTAAAAATCTTTCAAAAATATTTGATTTTCATAATAGAACTTGTCGTAGCAATGACTTCCTTTGTTCTTTTTCTCCTGTAAATTCTAACCTTTTCATATATGATGTGTAGAAATTTCCTCATTTGATGTTTACTATAATATGTGCTGCTGCTTGTAAAGAGCTTAGGGATAGTTTTATCAGTGTTTATATTCTGATCTGATTTCATCTGTTCATGATAGGTAGCACTCATTTTTAGCTGTTAATTAGCCTTTATTTTTTTCTGAATTAGTACTTAACAGTATAGCATTGGACTTGTAGTTAACTCCGAGCATTAAGAATTTTGGAAGCCATTGAATAGCAATAAAAGGTAAGGAAACATTGTGATTCTTAATTTTTGAACAACTCTGAAACATTTTAAAATTTTGAATGCTTTTATAGACTTGAGGTTTTTTTTCCAGAACTTTATTCATTTGCAGTCTGATTGAATGTCCAATTAATTTGCTCCTTGAGACTTAATAACTTAAGTCAAATGATAACACTTGTTTGTCTGTTCATAACATTCATTCGTAACTCCATTGACTTAAGATTTCCACTCAAGTTTCAAAACTTTCAACCAGCTCTATATAGTCGAAATGACATTCGTCGGAATTTTTATTCTTGATCATTTTTTTTTTCTCAACTTACTGTCTGTATAGAAGGAAAAGTGATTACTGTCAGAGGTCAAATTATGCATTGTGTGTTACAATAATATTTGCGAAAAGTATCCGAATGTTTTTTTAAGTCAATTTATTTTGATAAGTTTTTGTGCATAATAAAATGTTTTACTTTATATCTTAAGCTGCTTTATACCGCTCACAAAATTCATGAGAAAATCCTGAAAAGTGAAATATCCAAAGCTGGGAAAGTTTTTTTTAATTTTGTTGGACTGTTTGAGATTATGTATGCATTTGCTAAGGAACGATTGGTTTTCAATCATTGAAAATTCAAAATTTCCAAAGTGATGATTTACTAATACGTTTAAAAAGAATTTTAGATTCCAGTTATATAGGATATTCGGAATATCAAACTGAAAATGGGTAGTGTACTTGGCTCGGCGAGTTATTTCACTCATTGGTCCAGGGATGTTGACGTTTTTAATTGTATATTTGAATTGCTTCAATTAGTTTGATAGATTGATAATAATATGAAATTTAAAGTTCCAGTTTTCTTTCAAAAAGGAAAAGGGAACTTGAATTTAAATATAATAGTTAATTATTTGCATGATTCGGTTTAAAATAGGATGTTGAAAAAGATGAGAGGAATAATGGTAAATAGTCAAATTTGGTACGAAGGGGTGGAAGATGCAAGGGAGGGAGGGGGAGGGGGAAAGGGGGGGAGGCAGTGAGGTTGTTATAGTTACTTGTAAATAATTACAATTGTAAATAATTATTTGACTTTCATCGGCATCACATCAAACCGACATTATCGTCTTAATTCATTTTTCATTTAAAAAATATCCCTTTGTCATTTGCATACGTCAATATATAGTACTTCTTTTTTCGATGTTTAAATTTATGCAAACGGTACTGAAATACTTAAATTTGAAATTTGAACATATATATATATATATATATATATAGGTCGGAGAGAAGGAAAGGTTATGAATTAAGAAGATCTTTAATTGTACGTGCGTAGAGATAGATGTAATTGTAAACGATTTGCATATGGAAAATTGAGAGGAAGGATAGGTAGGTTAGAGTGGCCGGTGGAACTGATAAATAAATGGCCATTGGTCTTCATAGTGAAATTTTTCAATTTTTAATTGCTGAATATTTGCATTAATCTGTTTGTTGTTCTCATTCCAGCAGTATCTCTCCGATTTTCCTTGAGAGAAAAATTGACTAAACTAGTTGGATTTAAGTATTTTTCCTTTTTATAGCACTCTTTCAGATATTTCAACTTTTTGAAATTTCTTACTGTTTTCACTGTGCTTAATAAAAGTGCAACAATTAGGACTGCTTGTTTAAATGTTAAATTTTTATTTTCTTTTTCAGATATTTGCTGCTGTAGCGATAAGAAAAATTCTTCGTATAAGTGAAGCCATCTACTTTTTCATTGATATTAATTTATGATAGGAAAGGGAAGAGAGTATTCGCTTATCAATCAACAAAATTTTTAAAAATAATGAATTTGAAGAATTTTGTAAATTATAGTTTTAATAAATGATAAAATTAAAAAAAAAGCAACAAAATACATTTAGGCTAAAAAAAATTTTAATTTTTCTTATTGTTACAATTGATGAGATTTCAATACTGCTGTTAGTAGTAGGACTTCGAACCATTGATAATATGAGATATGTGTGATAAAAAGCATGATATAATTAATTATCACTTGCTAACGAATCACATATTGACAGTGATAATGATAATGATCGAGATAAATAAGTTTCCCATTCTCTTTCAACTTCTAATCTATACGATTGTAAAGTTAAAATTAGTTTGCTTAATAAATGATTGTACGTCTACAACATCATGTTGAACTTCTCTTCCACAATTCATTAATTAGCATATTAATTTTAATTATTAAAAAATTATTAATTATAGCTATTTATTTCTCGATAATTATAAATGCAAGAAAAAAAAAGAATTTGGGATATATTTCCATTTTAAATTAACCAAATACACGTCTATCCTACAATCATCCCCACTGGTCCCTCTTCCATCATCCAATTGTCCATCCAACTCACCCCCCCCCCCCCCCCCTCCTTCATCGGACAACAGAAGCAGTACAGCGATTGATAATAATGCGGTTGGTACAATCGCATAATAGTATCGCTCAAATCTATCCGACCCGTAAAAATTAAACCAAACAGATTTCAATTGTGAAACTAATTCCTCCTCCTCCTCCTCCTCCACCTCCTACTCTTTCATGCTATTATTATTATTTCTTTCTCGATTACTCGAAAAATTTTGTTCCATTTTTGGTATTATTCATTTGAACGTAAGAAAAGAAAAATGCGACACAAAATTAAGTAGAAATGTTTTAATTTTAGAATAAATGAAAAATTTACTATTTTTTTTTTCTTCAAAACTTACGTCGTATTACTTATGAACCGTCAGCTGCTATGACTCATTCATTTATTGCGTCTAAAAAAACATTTCCGAATGATTGAGGTAAATTTTGAGTAAAATTAGAGGATGTCTCACTGATTTTTCATATAATTCATTGCTTTTGAATTGCATATACTAATTATGCGTTTGTATGGAAATATAAATAATAATAGTTCTATTGTTATCGTTACTATTATTAACATTAATATTTCTATTATTATTTATCATTATTTATTATTATTATTATTATTATTATTATTATTATTATTATTATTATTATTATCATTATCATTATTATTATTATTATTATTATTATTATTATTATTATCATTATCATTATTATTATTATTATTATTATTATTATTATTATTATTATTATTATTATTATTATTATTATTATTATTATTATT